>JBCIKM010008234.1:0-16967 GCA_039654465.1 Melibe viridis
CTCTCTCTCTCTCTCTCTCTCTCTCTCTCTCTCTCTCTCTCTCTCTCTCTCTCTCTCTCTCTCTCTCTCTCTCTGAATCTCTCACTTAGTGCAAACTTTTTCTATTCTCTTGATTCAGTCTGTCCATAATTAAGTACAAAAATAAGTGAAATAGAGGCTGCTTTAGAAAAAAATCAAAGATGATTTTAAAATACCTTTAAGTCAAAGAATCTTCACTGATTATTAAAATTTGGGCTACAATTCTTTTAAAGTTTGGAATTTCAAAATTCATATTTATCAATATTATCATTTATCACAATCATGGAACATGATAACATTTTTGAATAGATACTTATCATACAAATATGCTTGTATCAAGAGAATATTTTCTTTTCATCTTCAACTACATACAGCAAATTTGAACTGTGGGTTTGAAAAAGATTTCTGCGGATGGACCAAAAAAACTGGAAAGCTCCAGTGGACCAGAAAGTCTGGGAAAACTGATTCGTATAACACAGGACCCTCATCTGGGCATTCTGGAAGTGAGTGTCATTTGATTCATTACTCCCTTGTAAAGGCCATTATGATAAATGATTTGTCTGAAAATGGGGTTGTTCTCGATTTCTCTCAAGTCACTTGACCAGTGCATTCAAAATGGTTGAACCAACAATGTTTGTTAATGAGCAAACCAAATTGTAGAGCGGTCTACATGGTCTCTTTGAAGCTAGAATTTAGTGTGCAAAAAAACTGAGTTCATCTGTCGGAAAATTATCTAGAAAATATTTTAGCAAATGCTTATTATTCAATGCCCATCCGTCATGTGACAACTATTTAGAACAATCCCATTGATCAAACCAGGAAGTCATATATGTTGTATAAGAAATGTAAAATTATGGCACCTTTAATATGTTGATTAATGAAATGAAAATTGGTTAATCGTTGTTTACTGTAGTCTACTCATTGGTCATTTTTTTTCAAATTGGTAAATAGTTGTGTAAAGGATTTAGGATCAGACTATAATAGAATGAATTTGAGCTATAAGCTATAAACTGGATCTAGTTTACAATTAACCAAAAAATATTTTAGATATGGAATTGACCCTTCTTTATAGTTTTATTACTTCATTCTCTTCATAGTTACTTATCTGTCTTCCTATTTAGGATTTTAAACAGAATAAATTGCATTCTCGTTGAACAGCACTTTTTTTTCCCTTCCAGGTTCGTTCTACATCTACATAGAAACTTCAAATACCAACAGTGGTGACACAGCAAGTCTTTTGAGTCCTGCTCTTCAATCCAGGGGAACTTACTGCCTGAACTTTTGGTAAAAAAAAGTTTCTTCTCTCATAGATAAACAATTATTTGGCTCATCCGTTCTTGTAGCGGTTGAACTAAGTACATGGTTTCTAGTGCACCATTTTTCCCTTGTCACCATCAGAAATTTCTTACTATTTTATGTAATTTACTTTATCTGTATCTGTACTCCAGAAGAACTCAATGCTGAGGAACTTATGGAGGCATGGGGCTCTTATATTTTTTTGTTCCTATGTCATTAGTCATGTCACATCATATCATATCCTATAAAGAACTGAATATTTATAGTAAAGCCTGTAATGCTCATGTCTAAATCAAGGTCTGACAAGAAAACAGAAATGAAAATTAGAGATAAAAAAAAAATATCCAACAATCTTATTAAACATAATCAGACTGATAAAAATACTAATATAATAATCACAAAAATAAAGTTGAGAGTGTTCCCCTCTTTAATTTCTTAGAATTAAAAAAGGGTTTGTGCTTATCATGATTATTTTTAACAACATTCTGTCAAACCTGTTAGGATTATGTTTGGTTCCTAGTGCCAGTCATTCTATTCCTTTTTTCTATAAACTTTACTTCTCAAGAGATCCAAAAAGAAATTGTTGCTGGTTTAAAAAAAACAACAAAATCTATTAACTGTCCGTTATCAATGATATACTTTTTTGGTCAATGCTTTTGATGTGGAGATAAGAATTTACACTGTTTTGATTTTGTCATCACCAATCACAATAAGTTTTATTATCTCTGACTGTTTGCCTTTTACCTTGATGATGGGCTCTCAATGTCTAAAACTTGATCACCAATCAATGTATGGCAGAGAGTTGATAAAGAAAATTGGCATATTTTCATTTTGAGCCCCTTCAATATGGTATTGTCAATTTTTTTTTATGTTCCTCTCTACTTGTGATATTTTTCTTGTCATATTTTTTCCCAACTTTGTTTGTTTAGGTACCACATGTATGGCATCACCATCAACACGCTGAGGATCCAACTGATCAATGGCAACCAGGCTGTAGCTGT
This sequence comes from Melibe viridis, assembly GCA_039654465.1. Lineage (NCBI taxonomy): Eukaryota > Metazoa > Mollusca > Gastropoda > Nudibranchia > Dendronotidae > Melibe > Melibe viridis. The sequence goes on from JBCIKM010008234.1 coordinate 2,316, forward strand.
GTGGCAGCTGAAAGGATCTCAAGGCAACAATTGGAGAAATGCCCAGCTTACTCTGTCTCCTTCTAATGCCACAAACTTGGGCTCGACTTACCAGGTGAGTAGTTTTTAAAATCTGAATTTCTATCAGGACCTGTTAACTCAGGAATAGAATTGAAACCCTCATCAAGACTTCAGTTTTTTTCTGGTTTTTTTGTTTAACCCAATGTATAAGGATATGTAAATTTAAGGATTGTATTGAAGCTGATATCAAGACTTAAGTTTTTTGTTGTTGTTCTTTTTAAGAAAACAACAACAAACAACAAAACACTGCATCATTAGCTTTTCCTCTTCTTGATTACTTTTACTTATGTTTGGTCTTCTACCTTTATGATGTTCTGACACTTTTTAAAATTGTTGCTCTTTTGGTGCTAGGTAATTGCTTTATGTTAAAAAAATGGAGTATGCAAGTTAAAGGTCATGGTTAGGCCCAAGGCCCTCATAATCTTATCAGTGTGATCACAAAGGAAATGTCATCAGCAATTAAGAACTGAATATTTTCATTATGGGATTTGTCTACATGTAATCCTTTCTGTGATTGCTCTCTGTGAAACTTTCATTCAGATCTCCGTGGACGGCATTGCTGGTACCTCATACACAGGTGATATTGCTCTGGATGATATTATGTTGACCCTAGGAAAATGTCAAGGTAAGCGAAGTTCTTGCTTTTGATTATTAAATGACTTCCTGTATTCATTATTTAAAAAAAGAATACTTCTTGAAACGAGGTACAAATTTTTATTCATAGATAAATTAAAGTATACATAATATTATGGAGATGCACAGCTTACAGTAATTCATACAGCATACGATTTATTTTTTTTCAGCACCATCCCCTGTTGATTGTTCATTTGGAGCCAATTCATCTTGTGGGTATGTACAGGACAAAAATGATGACTTTGACTGGACTATAACAACAGGTAGAACTGTCTCTCAAGGTACAGGACCCTCACAAGATCACACAACCAATGAAGGAACAGGTAAATTTATTTTGAGTTTTTATGCTCAACTCTTTAAAAAATGTATATATATATATGAAGTAACTTATATTTAGTTCAAAGTATGCTGAAAATTTATTTCCATTTTAGTCATGTCTTCTGATATAGTGACTTCTAAATTACAAACTCTTCTCTTTCTGCTTAAAATAAATATTGTTGATTTATTTAGCATAACAAAGCAATTGGGCTGAGAAAATGAGGGTTGAACTCAGAAAGATAAATGCTTACTGAATTGAATCATATCACCACTGTGAGCATGGTCTGAACTGATGAGAAGAGAAAAACAAAAGGGAGGAAGGGAGTTACAAAACCCAGGGGAAAAAACTTCAGTAGACCCAATCATCAATGCATATGCCTTCCAAATTTCTTCGACAATATTAAATTCTTCAACCTTGCTTTTTTCTTGTGTCACATACCTGATCCCCTATTACAGGCTACTATATTTATACTGAAGCATCCAATAAAAGTCCAGGAAATGTTGCTCGCATCTGGTCCCCTCCTTTCAAGACTTCCTCTGGTGACTGTGTCACTTTTTGGTACCACATGAATGGGTTGGGAATGGGGACCTTGAAGGTTGGCTTTTCCTCTCAAAATGTTTCCTTCAACACTGCACCCCTCTGGCAACTCTCGGGCTCCCAGGGAAACAGATGGATACAGCAGACGCTAAGGGTTCCTGCACCTCTCAATGGCAAGACTGCCTATGTGAGTAGTTGTTTGCTGAAGTAGAATGGGCACTAGGAGAGCTCTAACAAAGCCAAATTTTTAACCCAAACATCTAGACAATACAACTGTCTCATTTTGTTGATGACAATCTGTTTATAAATTATCTGCACATACTGGGCTGATTGATTTGGGAAAACAAAAAGCCAGCTCAAGCAAATCTTGGCAAATTCTATCAGCTCTGCAATTCTAGTCATGAGAAGTTACACTTTTCAAAGTATTGGAAATTTTCCAATAACGAACGGAAAAAAGAAAATATGTTCCTAACATGGTTTTGAGCCATCTCCAAATATTCTGTTTTTGAACTTTTTGCTTTAAAGTTTTGGAGAGAGATATTCATATACAGAATTGCATTAACAAACAGGAATATTATATCTGACCAGAATAAATAATCAAAATACAACCTTTAACACTTTCAGTCCACAATTGCTTTTGGGGCTACACATAATTATTTTCTCAACCTCTTTTCCAACTGGTATGCATCTTTAGTTTTCAAACTTTACTTATGTAAATACTATAAATGTATATATTAAATGCAAGAAGATAAAAATTCCTATCTACTGATATATGTATGGTTGAACTGAGTTTTGTACTTTTAAGACTTTAGTGACAGAAAATGGGGAAAAGGAAAAAGGCATGATTTTTAAGCAACATTTTTTTAAACCTCCTGGCTCCCATATTTTTTTCCTACATGTGATGATGTCATCAGGAATCAGAAAATTTAGACTGAAATGTCATAGATTTTCCACTTTCTTTGTATGCAAAATAAACTTCAAATTTGACACTCTTATGCTACATCTATAAGTAAACAGGTTCCCTTATGAGAGAGACAAAGTTCTTTTGCGAGGAGAAATTGATGCTTAAATGCAAGAAGACACAATGATGTTGTCACTGGCAGAATGACCACCACACAAGTTACAACAGAAGGAATACAAAGATATCATGACACTCACAAACAAACGAAAGAATATTTCACAAGTTTTTCTATCAAATGATGATTGTGCATGAACAAGAAAGACTAAATATTCAGCCTCAAACCTTTCTGAATCACATACATTTATACGAAAATAACATTTACTGACATCATTGCAATTGCCATTAGAAGAAGAATATATTCTCTCCTAACTTATTTCAATTTTATCTAACAGCTCTTCTTCACTGGTGTTATTGGCCGGTCCTATATGAGTGATATTGCCCTGGATGATATCAAGCTTCTTTCTTCCTGTGAAACCAAAGGTAGGTAATACTGTATTCAAAAGACTGGTGTGAGCATTTTTTTTTTTTTTTTAACTTTGACGTTCTCCCTGTGCTGCTTTTTATGGCTGGATGAAATTTTGAACTGTTGAGCTTCGAATGTTTAAAATATTCTTACATTCTTGCACAGTAGTCCATTTTTTACCCATAAGTGCATCAGTAAATGAGATGAAAAAGGGCTCCTGAAATATTAATGAATGCGCATATTCATTTGTGATCTCTAATTGACACTAGTACTTTTTTTATTTTGAATCAAGGGAAATAAATTGATGTGTTTTGGAAGATATTTTTATGATGATCAGGGAAAATAGTCTGAGGGCAAGAAGTAGTTCTAATCATTGATGAAACATCATTTAGAAATATTTCATCAGATAACTAGATTCTTAAATGCTTCATTTCTTTAGTACATTTAGCAACCAGGAAAATGTTTCACATTTTGCTGAAATATTTGGTTTACTTGTTTGTTCTTTTGCATTGTACATCTCTTATTAAAACCTTGATGTTGAAGAATTAGAAGAGTGAGGAAAAAGGGGAAGAGGAATAGAGGGAGGAAGATGACAAGGAAGAGTAGGATTAGGAGGAGGAGGAGGAGGGGGAGGAGGAGGAGGAGGAGGCATTTTGCTTTGCCCAATCTTATTAGAACAGCTGGAAAAAATAATGCCAAATGAGAAGTGCTAATCAGAATAAGAATAATCCATTACATTGGTGCCTTTCTCCCAAGCCAGCTTTGCTTTGTGTGCATTTTGAGTGTCAGCTGTCATGATGCCTTCTTGCTGTCAGAGATGAAGAAGGCATTATTACGGCTGTCGTTCCAGATGCTTAAAACCTGCTTGGTGTCTGCACCTGCATTGGGTTCAGGCTTCCATCCTGCTTATGTTATATTATCTCTGCTTTTAATGTGGTGGCTTTGCTTTGTTAGTAGCTCTGGCCGTAATGGTCTATTTAAAGAATTTGCTACTATGTGTGCTTATCAATGTATTTGTTGTTTTGAAGCTTCCTTGCAAATTGTGTGTAACAAGCATTTGTGTTTGAAATGGAGAAGCAAATGGACTGGGTAAAATTGATGGAGCATAAAAGGCCAGCTTGATACAAGCAGTGTAGGTCGGGATCAGCTGTTTTGATGCCTTCTTTTGAACTTCGATAAGAAAGCATCGCAAATACTGAGCCTGCTCTAAAGCTGTCTTTGCAAGATTTGGGTGTGGAATCAGGTATTGTTTTCTTCTTTCAATATATGTATCAACTCTTTTTTTTACTGTATCTCTCTTGGAGATTGAAGATAAATAGTTGTCTATCATGTAGCAAGTTATAATATTTTTGTTCCTGAACGATGAAAACTGTAGTTTTCAAAGTAAATGAAAGACATTTTCAAGTTTCATCACATCCAGGGCATTAATTCTGTTTTAGGTACTTCTGAGACCCAAGAATTTCTTTAAAACTTATCCCTATATGCAGATGGTAGAGGAATTTAATTTTTCAGGGAACATTCACTTGTTTTATATCTGGACAGGTTTCAATGAAGGAGAATGGTTATCAGTATTTCAGCAGCTTAACTTTGTTAGTGATTTTGCAATGTTACAGGCATTAGCACAATATGAGTGTAACTAAGGCAGTTCTGTTGTAGACACAAACATATAACAAAACCTTCTTCACGTTTGATTATGATGAGATAAGCTGCAGAGTATTGGATATCCCTGGTGGATTCAATGTCTTCCTGTATTGACTTTTAACTAAAACGGTTGTCTAATGTATCCATCACCAACTGACCCCGTCTCTATGGAAGGCTTTCTCCTTAAAAAAATAAAGAGATGCAACAATTAGATTAAAGATGGGTTATGTTGTCATCACAAGACAAGCGATAAAATTGTAAGTATTTCTTTAAAAGACAAATCTATTTAATAACTTTTATCTTTGAATAGATATCAGTATATCCTACATCCTTTTCCTCCCTATTATTCTTAATGTGCAACAATGTAGAAATGAATAAAATGATACTGTCTCCAATTTTCAAGGTGAATGTACATTTGAAAATGGAAAATGTGGATGGACTTTTCCCCCTACAACCTTCCAGAGCAGAACAGTCCAGTTTGTTGTTGCAAAGGGAAATAATCTCAATTCCTTCCGCATCAGTGGGCCGTCAACTGATCACACCAAAAAGACTGGTGATGGTAAGATTCTAATATTTTTTTTCTTAAATTTATTTTTCATTGAAAAAGTATTGTATTACCAGGCGTAGGATTAAAGTGTTTAATTCAAGTTTTTTCTTTTTTTTGTCATGTTTTTTGTCTAACAAACTACGGATACTTTTGAGTTTATTGTTGATAAAGAGAGTTTCATAATGAGATCTTTTATAATAAAATAAGCCCTTATCAATATTTTTTGAAAGAGGCAAATAACTTGGGTTTAAATAGTGTGCAACCTTTTGTTTTAGACTTCTGTCAGAATATTGAAGTTTTTGAGCTTTTAATGTTAGAATGCAGTTGTTTAATATTATACTGTCTTTTCTTTGCCAGGAAACTATGCTGTGTTCAGTGCTCCATCATTTGTTAGCCGTTTCCAACAGAAGAATGTGACAATTCAGTCTGAAATATTACAGCCAACTGATGGTTCCTGTTTCCACTTTTATTATTACAGCAGCAATGCCAACATTGGTGTTCTCACTGTTCTTATGAAAACTGCACAGGTGAGCACTTAATCAGTCCTGTGCAGGAAATTTAAAAAATCCTTTTTGACAAAGTGAAGCTCAGAGTGGTCATTTTTGACATGTATAAATGGTATAAGTATGATTCAAAAATTTTAAAACCTAATTCATATGAATTTGAAGATGCGATTATGATTTTTTATAACAATTATTTGAATGTTTTTTGGTTTTTTTTCTATTCCCAACTAAAGTGTCTCAAAGTAGCCAAGGTGAAATAATTCTTGTACCACTGAATACTTAAACTTCAATTATTAGTGGTTCAAGAACTTGCTTTGCATTGGTTTATTGGAATCGCAAGGCAAAAGTTGTTTTTTTTCTTTCTTTTACACATATTTATTAAGTGTAACGGCCATTTTTTAAGCCCTTTTGTTCTTTTTTTGTTTTACCACAGGCTGTCCCATTATTTTTAAAAAAATGGGGAATTATAAGCCTATAAAGAAAAAAAAGTCCAACCAAAATTATTTTTCACCAGCTGAAAATTGTGTTAACTTTCTCCTCTACGTTTATGAAAATAAAGCAAATAGGATGGCTCCATTGATTTTATACTTTTTTAAGGCAAGACTTCTCAGGTAATTGAGTATAGAAATGGCAAAAAGGGACAAGATGTAATTGTTTTCCATATCCTCTTAATTTAAGCTGTTATGGGCACAGTGAATAAGAAAAGATTATTATCACTATGTTCTATGTCCTTGTATTTACAGCAAACTCCTGTGCCTCTATGGCGCCTTGGTGGGAAGACCTCGTCATGGAGTGGGGGACAAGTGTATGTGGTTAGCAAAACACCATTTCAAATGATGGCCCAGCTCACCGTTGGAGGAATGAGCGGTTATTTGGCTCTGGATGATTTCTCTTTCACTGTTGGATACTGTCCCAGTAAGTTTGCATGTTTATTTCATGTGTAACAACAAGAGAAAATGGTATTGACACAGTGCTGAAGTGAGTCAAAGCCATAGAAATAAAGGAAAAAACCCAGGAAATATGGAAGTCATCCAAGGAAGGACTCAAACTTGGGAGAAGCCACAGCACTTATCACCTGGCCACTACTAGGACAGTGAGCTAACCAAATGAGCCATCTGTCACAGTCCTTTCTTTCTTTGGCTTTGACTCATCTCGTCACTGTATCTTTACTAGTGCCAGCTTCTACTCTATTCTTCCTATGCTTATGTCATATGAGGAAAGTTCTGATAGAAATTTCCTGTCACACAAATTCTTTGAGTAGGTCAAGGCATTTCAGTTGAGATCTCATCTGCAATTAATAGGCCCTAACAAATTCCACAAACTTATACGAACAGCTCTTTAAATTTCTATTAAAAAAAAGAGATTTCAGCCAATCTCTAATTCTTTCATTTTTGTTGCTGCTCTTTTTGTTATTATTTTCTTTATGCCAATTTCTCTATAACTTTTATTCAAAGAATGTAGTGAATTTATGTGAAAATTTCATTTTTGTTTTTGATGTAGTCATTATGTTTCAAATTCAGTGACATTGAAGTGCAATTCATTTTTGTCCCTGCAGCAATTCCCACACAAGCACAGCTTGCCACAACCCCAACACAGGCCACATTAACCACATCCACAGTGGCACCACCTGGAGGTAAACCCATCTTACTCAGCTATATACACAAAGCACAAATAATAACAGATAAATGTGAATTGCAAACAATATACCTGCAAAAAATTTGCGCAGGGTTTCTTAAAAGTAGCGCGAAAAAAGAATAACCAATTTCTTGCTTGCAAGAGGTATTTTTGTGCTTGACACCAATATTGGATCATTGATTTGATTCTTTGTGGTCTTTATTCTGTTGGCAATGAAAGTTAGTTGGAATAAATGATTATGATATTGATGACAAAGGTTAATCTCCATATTTTTATGAACAGATAGGTTGACTGATTTCTCGTCTTGGTAGCCTATCTGCAGTTGATATTAATGATTTTAGTATCACTTTGTTGATCTTGAAAATTTTTCTCAGAAAATATAGACCTTAGATTTATTATGATCTTACAAACTCTTCTGAATGTTTCAACAGACTACTAAAGTTAAGTTTGTAATCATGTCTGATTAAATAATTTCAAATAGAATTTTAGACACAATCCTTTGAATGTCTTTTCTATAATATCTTATTATAAACATGATCAAATTTAAAAATTTACATTAAGACATATACAAAGTGATGTCAAATTTGATTCACAGTGCCCTCGTCACCCCTTGACTGTGATTTTGAATCTGGTTTCTGCAACTGGACACAATCCATCAAGGATCAATTCAACTGGACCCTTCAGAATGGCAACACTCAGTCCTCCTCCACAGGACCTGAAGTGGACCATACAAAAAAATCTAGTCAGTTCCATAGTCCTTTGCCTACTTAGTTAATCCCTTGGGCTCCGCTTGAAGCATAGGTCATCTACAAGCATCCTCCATCTCTGCCTCCTTCGATTGGTGACCTCCAGCGGGCCCAAAGGGTAGCCTTGTCAGGATGCCTCTGCCTCTGGGGGCCCTTTTTTTTTTCATAGTTCTTTGCTGTTCTTTTTATCCGAACAAATTGCATCCAGTATTTACTTAAGATATAGGATTATATTTTATGCATGAGACAAATATTCAGGATTTCAACCCAATGTCATCAGTTGTAAGGCACATACTTTGTTGATTTTATCTTTTGAATAAGCCCCAATCTTTGATTAATCTTTATCCCTTAACTGTTTCATCAGCCAGCTGTACAATGGTATATTCCTACAGTTTTTTTTAGTTATTATAGGACTTGCCACCACAACATTGGAATTTATGTGTGTTTCATTCAAGAATCAATAAACCATTGTTTATGAGTATTTATAACATTGATGAATCAATTTTGAGAATGAACTGACAGAATCTAAAACATTGGTCAGTCATTTCTTGAAAAATGTACTTGACAAGTGTTGAAAACAGATCTCTTTTTTTTTTTTCATCAAACCCAAGCATCTGGTTATGTACTTCTCAAATTGGAGCATTTAATCATACATTCTTATCATAATTAAAAAAAAAATTACATAGATTTGTAATTTATTTCAACGCTATACCATTAAATAAAGAATTAAATGTACGTTACATTTTTTATGGCACCCTATGTTTTGCATGTTTATTGCAAACAGAGTGATTCAAATTACTTGTATATGTATGACTAAGCATACTACTTATATATGACAATCATTTAAAGAAAGCAGCTTAAGTATATTGGCAAACTTCTTTGTGATAAACATTTTGCAATCACAATTGATAGATAAGTCATATAAAACTGCAAAGAAGGAGAGAAGTACTGAAACTTTTTCCTATTCTTAATTTTTTCTTTTTTTTTTCTTTATTTCTAACTTTTGGTACCTTTTGGTGTAAGGTTTAGTTGCTATGCAGAAAATTTTGCCACTTACATGTATCTTGAGTCTTACTTTTTGCATCTACAAATTTTCAGTCTTTCTTTCCTGCTATGTTTGAGATTGTTACCTACATCAAATCTGTTCATTTCCAGACCAAGGTCACTACATCTTCATTGAGAGCTCATACCCCAGGGTTCCCAATGACACGGCCAGGATCATCAGTCCCACAATACAAGAGTAATTTTTTTCTCCTTAAAATTTAATAATTGATCTCAGTAGCCTTTCATGTATAAACGATTTGATGAATGAATAATTTTGTCTTGTGTGTTTTGTTTTGTTATCCATATTCCTTCATACTGCCTTAGCAGTGTTGGGACCCAACGCCAAGGAGCTGGGAAGAACTCTGGGTGAAAAGAAATGAAGGCAGGCAGATGATCAGTCTACCGTGCCTCATCTTGCTTGGCATAATGAGCAATAAATATGGGATATTACTCAATCTTAAGCCAGACAATAGCTGCTTTTGCCTTGGTGGTATTTGCTTATTTAGAAAGACCATTGAGCCAATTTAGCACTGGGTGATTTTGTCTTGTATACGAATCTTGAGTATTACATAAAGGCTGAGTCCCTGGCTTTGTTCTTCAATCTGTAGCAGTTGTGGCTATTGGTATTGTGTTCCTGGGTCAGGCACTATAAAGGATTAGTTGAACTATTATTAGAAATGGATGGAAAGCTTGGAGGTCCCCCTGTTGTCTCTTTATGTAAGATTATGTAATGAGTTCTTTGTAACAGCTAATCCCATTCATTGAAGAGTACTAAGAAAATGCTTATGCTGAAATTACTCTCTTTAGGAGAGTAAAATCGTGGTGGGGTTGACTATAACCACTCGATAATGATATTTTTACACCTGAAAAATGATAATATTGATGGTAATAGTGTCTTTGAATAAAGGATATTTTTTTTTATTTACAGCTCTGGTCCTCATTGTTTAGTGTTCTGGTACCACATGCATGGAATAAACATAAACACCCTCAATCTTCTCATACCAAATCGTGTCCTCTTTTGGACAAGGCATGGGGAGCAGTCAACAGACTGGATATCTGCCTCCGTTGATATCAAGGTGTGCAAAATATACTCATATGTTTAATTCCTGAACTCATTGCCTGCCAAGGCATTTCCGGGCTCTGCGCCAGAGGCATTCACAGTGTGAGAAAAACGTAAATATCCTACCGAGAAAAGTACTGATGGCATTTTGATAGAAATATTACACATCAAATGAAAAAGCAGAAAGTCCAGAATAAGTACATATAAAAATTTTAGCTGTTGAGGTGAGCCAACTGCTGTAAAACTTAAAAAAAAACGACAGAAAAAAATTGAAACCAGACTAACATGAAACCATAATTTAAATTTATCTCAATTTTACTGCTTGAAAATTAATTCAACTACATACACTAAGCTGTGATAATCCAACGTTTCAGAATGTTTTAGAATAAAAAAAAACTTAACAGCATAAAAAATCATCGGGTTTTAGCAAAGTTACATTCATTTGAGTGAAACATAAACACTTCATTCTTTTATCTTATGAGAGAGACAAAAAATCGGAAAACTCCAAAAATTCCAGCCAAAAATGAACTCTGAATATAAAATGCAAGTCTTCTTTTACTTTTGTTTTCTTTATACAGCAACTAAAAAGTGGTATTTGCAAATAACTGTAACAAAAACTTCACAGACCAATATCGACGATACATCGGGGATCGGCAGGCAACGGTTGTGGGATATCGACGATATATCGTTGATCGGCAGAGAAAGAGTTAAAAAAGAACGTAAAACTTAGTCAAAGGATCTCTAGTTTTCATAAAAGATGTATATTTGTCATGTACAGATTTTGGTCTTCATCTAAAATTTCTTTTGAATTTGTTGAAAAATAAAAGTTAATTGCTTACTTTGATAACATGTACCTGTTTCTTCCCAAAATTTTTCTGGAAGATCTGAATATTTTTTCCAGGAATATCTGGGGAAAGCTTTTTTTATTTGCTGCATTTTTCGTACAATTTTGAATTGGTGATTTCGGTTTGGTATGATACATATCACTTTTCTCTGTTGATTTTGATGGAAATAGTCCAGCTTATCTTGTGCTGTTTTTTTTTAAGGGCCCAGGTGCTGCCTATATAAAGGGGAATATATTTGAAGAGCAAGTTGTACAGTATGAGTCTTGTAAATTATTGTTTTGAAGGGGGTGAATAACAAACTTGTTTTCTCCTTCCAGGCTCAACAACCTTACCAGCTGGTGTTTGAAGCCATCAGAGGATCCTCTTATTATGGAGATATTGCTTTGGATGATATTAAGTTTTTACCAGGAACATGCAGTAAGTGAACGAATATCTACTGTGAAGTTCATATATATATAAATATATATAAACATAAATATAGATAAATATGTCTCCTTCAGTTTATCTTTTTATTCTTAATAGTGATAGCTTCATTGTGAAATGAATATCTGCATCATTTACAGAAATGCCACTCACACGACATGCATTCAACTTAATTTAGAGAGAATCATATTTTGATTAAAATTCAGCAGAATTTCTAGGTTACAGACTTTTAACACAATTCAGAACTTTTAAGAGACTTTCAAGTACCAAATGGACAGAAAATCTAGAAAACTGAATGAAACTGAACCTGTTATGCCTAATCATGTAGGGTTTTTGTTTTGGGTTTTACATTTATTGAAATCACATCTCTCGTCTTGCTTTTTAAATAAAACATATAATTTTTAATTTAGAAGAAGTTTATTGAGCATGAATATGTATGGTTTTCTATTTAAAATACAGTTATATTTTTTTTTTTCATTTATTATTACCACAGGCCATTTAAAGACAGGCCTACCAAACCCTTAACTTCTTATGCTTCTTATTCTTCTTAATTGAACCATCTTGTATCATCTTTTTCACAGGCTCTGATTCAAGGAAAGACTGGTGCAATTTTGAAGAAAATGACTGCAATTACAAAGGCTCATGGTCCAGAATGCAGAGCAATAACCAGATCTACATCTCAGGGGATCACACTTATGGAACACAATATGGTAAGAACTGCTGCCTCCATGGGTTTATATGTAAATTATTCAAATTCGCCTTTTTTTTTTAGGTGGGTAGTATTTTAAGGTTTGAAAAAGATGCAGTTTTGTTCATGATGTAAAAAAACAAACCTAAGTACATTGTCTTGCAATGCTCTTAAGGAGAAATTGCAGGATTGCTGGCACTGATAAAAGGTAAAGTTTCATACTTATCCGAAGGTGAATGTGAAAAATATTGTTACATTCCCCTCGTTGAAACTGGAGAAAGAGAAATTTGATGACAAGATCACTATTTAGACCTTTCTTACCATTTGGGTGTAATGTATGAAGAGAAATAGTTTTACTTAATAAATGATATGCTCTATGATCACTTATACTTCTGTATTTGTTCATATCATGGGATTTCGCTAAATGAATTCTGAATTCAGAAGCTCTGTTAAAGATTCTGGTTTGTAACAGATTACTCCTATTGCATGATTGCTTTAAACTGAGATGATCTTATCCTCCTTGTTCCAGGTCATTTCTTTTATGCAAACAAAGCTTCCATGTCAAACCTAAGGCCCGGTCAAACTTTAGACATAGATGGGCCAGTGAGAGCAGCAAATGGCAAGCAATGTGTGTCATACTGGTACATCTTGCCCAAAGTATCCGGAAACAGCCTGAGCATCAAGAGCAATGGGCATGTACTCTCAACAAAAACTGTTGGAACAGGGAACTGGGTTGAAGAAGAGGTCACTGTCTCTGAGACTTCATCTTGGAAGGTTTGTTATAATATTATCTGGTTCACTAATAAACAGTAAGTGAAAAAAGCAAGCAATAAAGTACATCCATTGCTTTTAGAAACTTGTTTGTCTCAAAGCAATTTGAAATTTTTTTGAAATTACAGAAGCTATGGATTCAAAATCAATTACTACGTTATTTAAGGAATTGCTCTGAACAAGTTAAAAAGTGAAAAGTAGATTTAATTCTCTCAATACTCCAATAAATATTTTTGAGATAGCATTTATATACTTTTTAAAACTTATTTGTAAATATTGCTTGGAATTTATCTATTAAGTGACCAGAAGAAAAGCATAACTTGCTAAAGTCATCTTAATTTTTTTAAAACGCCTGTATAGCTTTACTGATTTTATTGAGTTTAAGTACAGTGGTAATAGCATTTGAATAAGATAATAAAAGATCTTTATTCTGTTTTATCCAGCTTACTTTCTCTGCAAGCCTGACTTCTGCCAACTCCTATGTAGCTGTAGATGATGTACAAATTATCAAAGGTGCTTGTGGGCAAACTGAAGGTTCCTGTGACTTTGAGTCTAATGAATGCACTTGGTCCAGCCAAATATGGTCAAGAGTAGCAGCTGGCAGTAATCGTCTTTCACCGGGAAGATCTGACCACACTGAGAGGAGCAATGGGAAAGGTAAGTTGACACACCATAGGCAATATTCATGCTTCATAGAATATATTGTTCATTGTTTACCTACACAAAGCTTTGTAATAAGGAGAGTAGGTATGGTTGTTGGAGTCTGATTTAAGCAGAATTGCAATGGATTTGGTTTGGAGGTTCTAGGATTCTAATTGTGTTTCATTATTTCTGTTTCTTTGGTTATTCTAATCTTGTAGTTGGGGTTAACTTATATACCATTAGTACTTTTATTCCAATGCCCTTTTTCATAGTCTGGCAATAAAGTCATTGTCTTCAACCCAGATTTGATTGCTCTTTCTAATTTTTCCAAGGTACAAATTAAAGAATTTGTAATTTTCATTATTTATGTTTCTAACTGCTTAAGTTTTCTTGTCAACTTACGAAAAGATTTTTGTTTTGCATTTTTCTTCACCACCTTTTGCTTTATGGTCTCCATTTATTTATTTACTTTCTTATTTATTTATTTACATATTTCTTTCTTTTTCTCTTTCTTTCTTTCTCTCTATCTTCTTTCTTTCTTTCTTTACTTATTTTTTCCTTTTTTTTATTGTTCATAGTCAATGTATTGATATTTATTTAGTTTTGCCTCTATCATTCCAGGACATTACATGATGCTTCAGTATAGGAATGGCTTAGACCAGTCCAAGGCCTATCTGACCAGCACAGTGATGGACCCTTTCAATGGCATCAAATGTTTCTCTTTCTGGTATTTCAAGTCTAGAAATAGAGGTAGAATAATTGATTTTTATGTCTCTCACTTATGTTTCCTAGTTATTTTTCATGAGTGTGATATGATAATAATAATAATAACAATAATAATAATAATAATAATAATAATAATAATAATGACAGTGATGATTTACATTTATTTTGAGCAAGCACACTTCTCTAGACAGAAGGTTCTGGGTGCATTACATAAAACAGAGTGGCAAGTTTATTAACTATACATTTAATGAATAGAAATCTGTCAAATTCAACCAAGTTTATTCTCTCTCTAACTCTGTCCTTTTTACTCTTATTCACTATCAATCACTCTCAATCTGTCGAGGGGGGGGGGGGGGGGGGGGGGGGGGGGGGGGGGGGGGGGGGGGGGGGGGGGGGGGGGGGGGGGGG
>JBCIKM010008345.1:0-16962 GCA_039654465.1 Melibe viridis
TATCATAAAGAGCCAAATAGGCTAAAGTAAAGCCTGTAATGCTCATTTGAAAGTAAGCCACAACAGAAATAAAAACTCATTAATTAATCTCTAATCAACGACTTAATTCAAAGCCTAACTCAACCTAACAGTGAATGATTTATGATCTATAAGCTATGATCTAAAATCTAAGATGTAAGATCTAAAATGTAAGATGGCAGAACCAGAAGGATTCAATTAAAATGGGAAAGGACAGAAACAAGAAACAAGAAAAGAAACGAAGAAAGGGAAAAAGAAAAAAGAAGGGAAGAAAGATAAGAAAAAACCGTGGACCCTGTGTTAGGATCCAAGAAGCAAGTGAGACAGAGAATGATTGAAAGAGCGATTGTTTTCACAATAGCCTCTTTTATGTGCAGTGACCAGAAGTAAGAGTCAAGAAGTGAATATAAGGGAATGAGTCTCGACAGCAAGAAGAGTTACTGTCTCTAAATGACTCTGGACAGGGGAAAAAGTAAAGTAAAGGGAGAGCAGTGCGGTAGAAGAGACTTATATTAGATAACTAACAACTATATTAAGTAGGCTGTGTAAACCTGTGTGACAGGTTACAAACACAAATAATCAATTTCTTTGAATCTTTAACATATGTTTTATTGCTGCTATGCTGAAGCCCCTAATTGTTCCAAAATTGACAATTATTTTAAATGTTAATTTTTAAAAAGTTGATAACATGATATCTATATTCTCATTTCATAACAAGATGAAATAATTTGCACCATGGCTTTAGACATCAGTAGAACCCCTGGCGTATGCTATTTATTACCTTTTCCCTTACTTTGCAGGGTATAAAAAGATCCCACATTTACTTCACACCGCAGACTTTTTTGTTATCCCCTTTCCCTAACATTTTGAAGTCTGATAAGTAAAAGGCCTTTCACCCTTCTTCTGAGCTGACCTTGTTCCCTGGTCATCAAATTGTAACTGCTATGAGAGCTAAAAAACAAACTAAAACAAGCCAATAAACAAACTCACAAAAAAAATAAACAGCAAAATAAAACAAAATTAAACAAATAAAATCTGGTACACTACCAAGGACAGAACAAAGGTATTATTTTGTCCCATATCAAATTTGTTGGCATAATGAGAATGTTGTTCCTTGCACTGAGCATGAAACATCCAATTCGGAGCCTAATTTCCGTCTGGTCTGTCTACACCTACACTTTGCTCCTTCTATATATCAAGCTTATGCAGTTCATTATGATAGAAATAAGCACTCTTATCAAAGGACATGGAAAGTATGGTTAAATGATGAGGAAAAGTTGCTGGCATTGTACACATTAGGGTAGGAGTTTTGGCAGATACTGATGGGATCTGATTCTACTTTGTTGTGTCTTTCCCATTCATATAAAATGTCCACTGATGATGTCCTCACATCTTCTACTAGTCCCAGCTAACAGAGAGAGGATTCTTCTTACAATTGTTTTGGCTATCCCTCCTCCTACTCCTTGACATCCACGGCCCATGTATGAGCATATAACTATAACAGGCCTAAAGGTGTTCAGCTCTTCCTGGTGCTGGGATGAATTGCACTCTCTTGATCTTGCTCCTCCAAAGGGTGTTGGCCCAACTGGAGTGACATGCCATTGCATCTTCCTCTGCTCTTATGATCGTGTACTGTTCACCCTACCCATCTAACCTCCGTGAGGTTCAACCACGTGCCTGGGCTGTATTCCCCTCCCTCTCCCAGCTCCCGGCCGAGACATTAGTTTTTGCTGGTGAGCTGCCTTGCCTAACTGAGGCAAAAGAGAGGACTGGGTTTTCATGGGAACAGTGGACTTGGCAATAGGAATCCTTGAGGCATCTTGGTTCAGTTCAGTGCTGCTGAGTATGCATGTTCTTTTTGAGGCAGGGCCACAACTGTGGATGAAGTTGACTTGCAACTCTGTCAGAAAGTGGGCACTATCTCTTGTTTGGTGCCATCGACACACAGAATGGCAAAATGAATGGGTGGCAAACATTCCAAGGGGCTGCCTCCCTCCCCCCCCCCCCTCCACACACCATAGATAAGGAAGTGTCAAAGCAGCACAGTAAAAAGCTACCAGGGTACGACAGTCTACCGCGCAATGTTTGGGTGACTGCTAATCGCACATGGCAAAGACAGCCTTAATGTTCCACAACTGGTGGATACTGAACAACCCAACCTGCGGGCATTGTGGCTGACCCACTCAGCATTTTTGAATTCATTATTGAGCATTTCTAAATGATTTCTGTGCAATATTAAATTACTGTACTCCAGCATCCTCTCAGGGAAGTGAGACCCTACATAGCACTCCCAGGGTAGACCCTTTTGTTTGGGGGTTCCACCTTTGGGACAGGAGGGGGAGGGAGGGGTCGGGTAGAGCAACCAAACCGACTCAGAAAATTGCCAGCGTACAGGACATGTCTGTTGCCATGGTCAGCAGATGGATCCAAAGAAGGATGAAAACCTGCCACAAACACTTAGGTTTTGAGGTGCCAATGCAGATCCTTGTTTATCACCTTACCAAGCGGACTGGGCCAAGTCCCATAAGTGTCTGAAGCACCTGGCCCTAAAATTATTCCATATTTATGGATCTCATTATTTCTGTGTACAAAAAAATTGTATTATATTACTAAGTACAAAAATCTTTTATGCATTAAATTGGAATATCATAAGGAAAATTGGACGAAATCCTTTTATTAACATTACCAATATAATATTATGAGAAAATGGACTTAACTAACCACAAAACGCTATCTGTTTGAGTAATTTTTGGCATAAGTCCCTATTCTTTTCAATCTTGTCATTGCAAGCAATATGGACTTTTGCTGAGTTAATCAATTTGAGCAAAAATTGAAAATTACCAAAATTTTGTCCTCAGTAACCTTTCCAAGGGCGATAACTCTGTCATGGCAGCGCGTAATTTAGGCAGACACCTCACTGATCATGCCTGTGTACAAAAAATGTATTATATTGTTAACTACAAGCACTTCGATTATTTGAATTTGAATATCATAAGGAATTGTGGAAGAAAAGTTTTTATGAACGTTGGCAACAAATTGTGAGAAAATTGACTTAAAATGACACCAAAACACTATATTCTGTAGTAATTTTGTTACCATTGTAATTCAATAAGTTCAATACTCTTCTTGATTTCATGATTATAAACCATGTAGACTTTGCTGACTTAATTTTGGATTTATTGTGCAAAAATTGAAAATTCTCAAAATTTTGTAACCCGCAACCTTTCAAGGGCAATAACTCTGTTGTGGCAACACTTATTTTTTGACCTTACACTTTTTCTGTCCATTTGTTTAAAATTATTATTTAAAGAAGAAAAAAAGGAATAGACATATTCTTGTATCGACATAGTTCATTCTCATAATTCTATGCTATTTTTCAACTTAACATTTCATGCCAAAAGCTACAAAATAACGCATTCATTTCTTCTGGCTCATTCGATGGTCAATGATTAAATTGTCTTGTTACGTATGCTCACAATTAGCTCTATTTGAGATTTTTTATTTGGTGATTAGTTGATTGATTAACTTTTCAATATGTAAGAAAAGTTTCCTGAATAATCCTTTCCAATCATTATGTTGTTCTCTCTAACCATGCATTACATTCCCAAATTCATTCTATTCACAGAGCAAACGAAAGACTCACACAAAGGCAAAAGCTCCGAGCAAATATCAAGCAAATCTTGATGAACCAGTTGTTCAAAAAGTTGATGCTGATGATTGTGCTGTTGATCGTGCTGATGATGATGTTGATGGTAATGATGATGGTGATGGTGAGAATGCTGAGATGGAGAATTTACATCTTCCTAGTATTATTCATGAAGATGAAAATTTCCAAATCATTGCTTCAAGTCTTGAAAATCCAGCTCACTCCTATGTGGAGCCAACAATCATCTCTACCTTTCCACAGTCTCTGATGGATACTCAAGTATCATATCCCACCTGCTCCGTAGAGTCTATTTATATTCCATCCCAACTGCAGTGCAATCTATCCACAAGTATTCTGCCAAGCCCAGAAGTGTCTGAAGCAAGTGAAACCAGCCTTTCATCACCAGTCAAATCTTTACCTCAACCTGTCCAATATCTCCCAGACTTTAAAGCTCTTGAAACAGATGACAATGTTTGTAAGTGAAAATAAGATTTTTTTTGTGCTTACAGTAGAGCACTCGTATGAAGGACAGCTTGGGACTTTCCAAATGAGTTTTTTGTATCAGTAATGCTTTACATCATTCAGGATTTATGCATTCACTCTCTGTCATGTGCTTTAAAATGTACTCCTTTAAACTATCAGTTCTGTTTAAGAGTGTTCTTTACAGAAGTGTTACAATGTATTTTGAATAATATGTTGTTTTTTGTTCTGTTAATTATTCTACATTTGTTGCTCCTGCTTTAATACATGTTCAGTGTGTGAGAATAAAAGGTAGGAACAGCCTCTGAAATTATATATTTATTAGGGTAAATGTGAGGAACAATAAAGACAAGACAAAAAGCTTCGGAAAGATTTGAAAATCATCCATAGTTGTAATTAAATCAGAGATTTGCCATGGCATCTTAATTGAATTGGTTGGTACCTATAATGAAAGGGAAATGTAATTGTTCTTCAGGATAGAAACATTTGATTTTCTAAGGGCAAGCAACTTCATGAAGTTCATTTAAAAGAAATTGTTTTATATAAACTTCAAATAGGTACTCAAAAGTTACACGTCGTGCGAGATGTTTATAAAAATGTACCTTCCCTATTTCAGCAATTCTCAAAATGTGTAAAAACTTACAAAAGTTCAACAACACCTTTCACAGATTTGACAAGACTTGATGGTGGAATAGTAGTTTTGTCTAATAACAAACTCTATGGATATAACATCCGCTGACAGAAGATGATATTGAACATACTTTGTTAGGGATAATAACCCCAGGTATAACTGAATCTGTTCCATTTGCCCACCCCTATTTTCCAACCACTTTGTGATCTAAGCTTGAAGTTGTCGATGGCATGAGCATACTGCTCCAGTAGATTGGTCTTGACAGCAAGCTCTTTTGCATTTTTCCCTTTATCAATGGAATTGAATCTATTTTGGAGGACTTAATTCTTCAGACACCCCAACAAGTGAAAACCAAAAGGGTCCAAGTCTTGGGAATGGGACACTCAGATGAGACTGACAACTTTGAAATTTGAAATACTTATACCTTGCAGTCCAATCATTTTGCCTTTCTACTGCCAAGGATTCTTTTACATGTGCAACTTGCACACGTGATTTCCAAGTTTATCATCTATCTCTGATAGGACCAAGTGCCCAATCCTACCTTTTTAGGACCAGGGAGTGACTTTTGATCAAGAAAACAACTTGGTATAGTTAAGTGTTCATGGGACTCAAACCTGCCTCCTTTGGTTTCAGAGGTGAACTCTACACCACTATGCTACCAGGAGCCCTCTGATATTATATGTGCAAATCACTCGGTCATGAAAATGAACCATTGTTGTATTTCTGTCTATTGATTCAGATGAACCATTCCAAGTCACTAGTCCTCACCTGTCTTGTGGAGGAAATGTACAAGTAAAAAAATTTCAGCCAACAGATCCGCAACTGTTAATTGAGGTAAATATCAGTAACTATCAGTTTCCGCATAAGATAACATGTATCTTATCATCTTAATTTCTTATCTTAATTCTACACTTTTTGTGTAGCAGCTTAGAAGATTAATGTAGGTATATATGTGGAATTATTGCAACAATCAGTAAGTGTCCACCAGAACAAAAATAGAATGTTCGAAATTTTTCTTGTATATATATGTAAGTTATGTTTGTATGGAGCAATTAGATACCCAGCAGGCTGTCTGGATGGATGGATAGATAAATTTGTGGGTATGTTATATTACTTGTTTATGAAGATATTGTATGTATGTATGTATGTATGTATGTATGTGTGTGTGTGTTTGTATGTGTGTGTGTGTGTGTGTGTGCGCGTGCGTGTGTGTCTGTCTGTATGTATGTATGTATGTATGTATGTATGTATGTATGTATGTATGTATGTATGTTTGTGTGTCTGTGTCTGTGTGTGTGTGTATGTATTTATGTATTTTTGTATGTATGCATGTATGTATGTATGTATGTATGTTTGTATGTATGTATGCATACCAGTTTGTATGTTTGTTCGTGTGTATTTGTGTGTACACCTTATTTAAAGGTAATCTCAGTCACTTGCATCTTTTATCTTATGAAAATCTTTCCAATTTTCAAGCTCATTAGATTGATTTTGTGCCACTGTTCCATACCTGTGGATGTGTTTAGCAGAGAGGTATGGTGCTTGCCTCTCAAGTGAAAGGTTCCGGTTTTGAGTCTTATGAAGGGCGACAATTTTTCCAGTCAATTTCTGGTTAGTTGTCACTTTCTGATGGCACAGAGGTATAGACATCTCTTAAACCGAAAACCACGGGTTTGAGTCCTACGAAAATAAAAAATGACAGGCAGTTTTTCTACTCTGAAGCTACCTCCTGGTCTAGAGTAGGTAGGATCGAGCATCTATTCCTATCAGAGATAGACAATGAACTAGAAGATCCTGTGTGTATGTTACGCACACTTGGTTCATGTTGTGAACAGAGATTGAAAAAATTAATGAATTGATGGCTTTTGAAGGTCCTTGATACAACCCCAAATGTTGACCAAGATATTTAATGTTAGATTGTCTAATGATTTGTTATGTGTATGCTTAATACTTGGAGTGGCAGGATGAGTCCTTGTTTCATTTTGAAAGGTTCATCGTTCACATTGTTCCAATGAATACAACTCATAATATAAGATGAGATTCTCAAATTGAATTTATCCTTGGATTCATCTGCTGTTATTGGTAGCAACATATTATGAGCAAATTCCTTTTATCCCCAGTTGCCCCAGATAACCTTGAGTGGCTTAAGAAGTCGTCAAAACGGTGGGTGATTTTTGGAACTTTTTCTTTTCAATGAAAATAAAAATTCCAAGATATGTCTTGTTATTCTTTAAATGAAGACTAAGAGATGGATTGAAAAAAAAATTATGTAAAAGCAGTTGCCTTGTGGTCAATCATTCAATGCGGTTTTGCAGCTTACAGCAGAAACAACAAAAAAAGGACATAAGAAAAATTTAAAAAAAAAGTGTCCCAGAGTTTTGCTCATATTATATTTCTGCTGATGGTGAAATTGCCTGTTACCATTCCCATTCATAAAGATGCAGGCATCTAAATGAAACAACCTCAAATCATAATTACCCTCACAGGATACATGCATTATGTAGTGCTGGTAGCATTAAATGTCCATTGATTCCCACTCTAAAGCCAATGGGAATTTTTTTACACCTGTTATCAAACCAACTTTTGTTTCACCATTCTGGTAAGACCACTGCTGCACCAATGAGACAGAACTGTATTAACGGTAACAGCCTGCCACAAAGCAAAAAATAAAACAACAAAAAAAGCGATTTGTTGAAATGCTACTTTTGTATACAGAATATGGTAAAAAATCCCAGCTGATAATCAGAAATACTGACACAAAAACTGATTATTCAAAGATATGTAAAGCTCTACTGTTTGATTTCTCCACTCATCCATCCATTCCCCTATGTATGCTCATCCATCCATCCTTGATCAATCTGCCTTTTGATCTTAAATGGATGGATGGATGGTCATCCCCTATTTCATGTCATTTGGTGCATAAATCCAGGGTCACAAGGTAGACACACTAAGTTTTTTACACGATGGGGGTTTATAGATCCTGGGTCTTTCTGGACCATTTTGCCTTTAAGGGTGGTTGCCTTTGGGACACGACTGTATAAGCAGAGTTTTTATGTGTGAAAGAAAGCATTGAAGAGAGTGCAAGAATAGATAAGCTGAGAGCTCAGGCCAGAAACAAGTAGACCCTACCATGGACAGTGGTGGGCTTTATATCTTCATTAGTTGATTCATGAACAAAACACTGAGTTTTATTCTTACTGAGACACCAAGTAAGTTTTATGTTGCCTCTTTGGCTTTTACACCCAAGCTATGAGATGACTTGATGTGAAAGGTGTGGAGGCTGCTTTTTGGGCAAACATCTGGTCTATTGTTGTTAAAAATGTGAATACCTACCGGTTTTGACAGATACCTAAACGAAGATAGGCAATTGGAGATTAGCTTTCTTTCCCATATAATGTTGAAATGTCAAAGGTGCAAACAAACATAGAGAGCATCCTGGTTTTGTCCAACATGATGCAGATTTTAACTGGGAGTGAAATTTAAGCTTCTGCTTTCCATAACTTTTTATAAAACTGGGGACATCAAATACATTTTACAGTATAAAACATTTGTTTAGAACTACTCATGAACTGATGGTTATTGAAAGTGGTGCTGTGCTAGCTTAGGTTTTGAAACCTTTGTGTTGCAAGAAGGGATGAAATTAAACCTTTTTTTTTTTTTTTTTTTCATCATAAGAAGGCTAAACAAAGAGGAAACTCATGGGAGAATTGAAAAGTTACTCAATTTCTTCTCCTCATCCCTTGGCAAGGTGATCTCACCAGTATTACTAGACAGTATTTTCTTTCTCATTCTTTTCAGATCCAGCAGAGAATAGTCAAGCTTTTGGGGTATATAAGTTTAAGTGTTGTCAATCATGTTTCTTTCTCTGTTTCTTAATTTCAATTTATGAGGAAAATGTCTTATGGTTATGACAATAAAAAAAAAAGTTCTTTGTCACACTTTTGGCAATGTCTTATATATTTTGATCTTGGAACTGAAATAACCATTTTGTTATGATAAGCATGTTTTATTTGCTGTCCAGAACTTTTAAATACTCCAATTTTTACAAAAATTATGTTGGATAATCACTCTTCCATTAGATGTTGCATGCCTAATAATCTTGGTTTATTTAAGCAAGTAATGACTGTTATATATATAATTATAATTACATATATTGAAGTAAGACAGGTCATTCATTCACATTGTTTTACAACCAAAATTTATCCTTATATTGCAGACCTGCAACATGTTTAAAATTAACTTTTGATTCTCTCAAAATTTTAAAATAAATATGTTAATCATTAAGCATTCTTATTTTTAAGAAATGGAAAGGGCTTTTACTTTTATCATGAGGAGAGAAGTTTGCCTTTCATCTTGTTAAATTTTGAGCTTATACTTAAGGAAAGCTTGACAAATGACTGTGCAATTTTAACTTTTCTTGTAAGTCTATCTCATCTAACATTTTTATCATTTGTGTGACAAATAAGTGAAGAAAGCTTTCTTACTGTTTCAGACTTCTCCACTGCCACCAGTCAAAGATCTTACATTTCAAGCCACGAGTTCACTTCTTTATAATAGTAAGTACTCTGTATCATGTTTCACATTCTTTATGCTTGCATTTTGAATTTCCTGGTGACGTTTAGGATAGGTCAAATTTTAAAACTTAACTCATTGTTCCAGAGAGGCTACACCAAGTTGCAGCCACAACATTAGCAAAGAGAAAAATTCCAGCCACAAAGAAAAATTCGTATTGAATGGTGCAGATCTATGTTTTGAGTTCACTAACAAACTGAAATAACTAACAAAAACAGGAAAATAGTATTTCTCTTCCAATCTGGCAAGTGAATGAGAAAAATTATATTGTATATGTACCACTACCAACCCTTCACTGCTTTCCCATCTTGTATTTCTATGGCTTTGGCTCGTCTTAGCACTCTGTCTATACCATTTGCTCTTATTGTCATCTATTTGTGTGATAAATGTTCTTCAAATGTATTTTCATTTATTTAGAATTCTGTAATTTAATATTAAAAATAATAGGTATACAATTGTTCTTTTGCCATAAAATGACATTGTCTTTCAACAGATGATTTTGGAAGTACAAATATTCCATATGGAGAAGATTCCCAGGATTTTCCAAGGCTGCCAAGAGTAACAGTCGTGCATGAAAATCGTGGTGTCAACCCACAGGGAGAAAACTACGATGTAAGAGTCCTCTCCAGTATTGAATTGTTGTAATTTGTAATGTACTTTCAGTTTGTAAGCACAGTACTTGTGGGGTGAGGAACTATGCCTTTCTTTCCTGTATGTTTTATAATTGGGTGATGTATTTTTGAGTCGAGAGAAATGTGCACTATTCAGCACCCATTCTCATCATACCCATGGTTATCACCTTTCTCATGACACTTCAGTCTCTTTATCATGACATTTTTTTCACTGCATTAAAATTACTAACATGGAACCCACTCTCTGAGTGGAAAAAGCAAACTACATAATCCAAGGCGAGTGTCAAATGACTTCATTGAAAGCTATCTCAATCTCAGCTAGTGGGTGGAGCCAACCTTAATGAAGGCTCCTTCCATTTATTTATCTAGGGAATAAAAATCTAGAAAGTCAGATCCCTCTTCTTTGCCTCCATGAATTTTAAGAATTGAAAATAAACTGCCATTTAAGGCACTGTATTTTCATTTTACCAAGATCTTTGGGGTTTAAAAATTGCAATTCTTATTTATTCTTATTCTTTCAAGGTCTAGTGACATAGCCTTTGCAATTTCAAGATATTCAGTCTTGTGGTCTTGGCTCCATTAATATTAGATTGTGCTTGCTGTCAGATGCACATTGCCATCAAACTTTGATAGAATATTATTACAACATGAAATGACACTTATAGCCTACAAAAATTACTTAATCACTCGGGCCAGATTAAGACCTTCACACTTTTGCGTTGAATTCTTGCTGTTAGAAGTTCATGACCACTTTGATTTGCCATAAGTGGTAACTTGAATTACAATCTGGCTGTAGTAAGTTGGAAGATAAAGAATATTGAAATAGAGATTTTAAACCCATTATCAATTTTTAAAGCTAATATGTTGTTTATTAAAATAAAATCTTGGTCAGAGTGTTGTTTTTGCTTTAAAAATTAAGGAGGCAATATTAAAAAAGTGTTAATGATAATGGAAATTAAAGCTGTTCTTGTTTTAAGTTAAGTGTTTCAACATCTGATTTTCCAATTATTTCCCCAGCTCATGAACATTAGTTTGGAGTGGAGTAATATCATTTGAACTGGAGCTCAAGGCAGAGAATTAATTCCTTTTTTAGTTGCACCAATGTAACTCCTGCTTTAAAGAGTTTTATACAGTATGCTGAGTCTTTCTTTCAACTCAAAATCTCAAGGAGTATAAAATTTCAGAGAATTGAATAAACTTGAACTCTTCCGAACACCAAGTTATGTCTTTCTTCTTTTGATTTGATAGAGCCCAAGAATAGACTGCTCTGTATCATATTCAGAATTTATTGATCCTCTTTACTAGTTCGGGTAACGGAGACTAAAAAGTTTCAGAAGAATCTGGAGGTCACATTTATTATCCCATCCCTTCTTCTTTCTAACCATAAAAAGAGGACTTCATTGATAAGAAAGTGAGAAAAACTTCTTATCTTGAATAAATTCATGTTATTTTATATTCTTGATAATCTTTACCCAAGTAATGATAGAGAATTCATATTGATTTGATACCAATAATATGATATTTGGTCTCCTATTTTTTAATGACCGGCCGTTTAAATTCAAAGTAAAGAGGTCAAAAACTTTTACTTGCTTAAACTTGTCACAAAAATATTTAAAAAATGACAAATCCGCTGACTTGGCGCTCAAACCACATTCACTGACATTCATCGAAATAATTTCAATTAAAAAATCACAAAAAATATACTTTCGCATTTCACCTGCTCAAACCAGAGGTTTTTTTCATTCAAATCAAAAATGACATGGTTAAATTCGGTAGAAGAGGCCAGGATCATAACACTTATTAAAGCAATTTTCACTCGTCAGATTTAGAAAACATTATCCTGGGTTCAATCAAGAATTAGCTGCTGTCTTGGACTACTTATGGGGACAGAAAAGGTGAATGTTAGAATAGCTGTTTATCTGAGTCTTAATCATATTGAAAATGTCTTGAATTTTATGAAAAGCAAATTAAGAATAAGACAACGATTGTGTAGTTCCTATGACAATTTTAATATTTAGAGTCTACAAGCAGAAGTACCCCGCGTTGCTCAGGGAGGATAAAATCTACATACAAAAATTGAAAGTTTCAGGAAAGGGCCCTTTATTCTCTCCCCCATCCTGCACCCCCTCCTCCTCCCCGCACCCTCCTCTGTCCTGCACTTCCTCCAATCCCCAACCCCCTCCCACTTCTCCCCCTGCCCATGAGGAGGGGATGCAGGACCATGATCTGATCTGTCCAGGGGTAAAAGGTACCCGTGTGTGAAATTTGGTCCGAATGCAGGCGCCGTTTGGAAATGTATAGTGAGCAGACAGACAGATTCTTGCTTTTAGATAATATTATTTCAACCAATATAAAATAGAATAAAAGGGATGAGGAATTTATTTACCCTCTTTACTAGTTCGGGCAACGGAGACTAAAAAGTTTCATAAGAATCTGGAGGTCACAAAGAATTAGAAGGGATTGATCACAAGAACTTGTATACTTATTGCAACAAAGTCATTTTCCTGAGTTACAATTCTTTGTTGTTGTTTTTTTTGCTTCTTTTTCATGATTGCAATATTCAGATTTCAACTTGAATTCGTTGAATGTAATTTGTATATTTAAGCATTTAAACAATTGTGTCATGTGCCATAATGTTCAGAACAAAGCTTTCCCATGGGGTATAATTTTTTTTATAGCTTTTTAAGTTTCCAATGTAAAAAAGTAATAAAACAAAATACTCAAAGACTGCATGATTATGCTTTAATAACTTCAATTTTATCATTTCATTCAATTCCCAGGTTAAAGAAATATTATAAAACACCCTTTACACTGTTGTCATCGATGTTGCTTGGTGCAGTAATTTTCCATACACGCAAGACTTACTCAGTGACCCCAAAATGACATGCATAAAAACAAACACCAAGTTAATGATGAGTGAGGGTGTTATCATTAGCACCTCCTGATTCTATAACCCCCAACTCCAAATGATTGACTAGCCCATCCAACAAAAAACCATGGTTGTATCGCATAATTGAATTTGAATAGAGAGGAAAAGTTTTGAAGAAGGCAAGCTAGGTCAAAATTCTGCTAACTTCATGTTCATTCATCATAATATTCTTTGTGAAAACAATCATCTATGACTTCTGTCAACATAAATCTCTACACGTAAGGCTTAGACAAGTTGAGCAGTTTATACTTAAAGAAATTAAATTGCTAAAACACAATATCATGTATTTTTATTCACTTATTAATGTTATCCGTGTGAAATGTTTGAATAACGGATTAGGATGATGTTTTATAATAATACCATCATTGAGCTCTATAGGATCATATCCTCACTTGCATTTATCTCTCATAAGCTCATGTTAAAAACGCGTGAGGTATATATAGCCCCTTATCATTCAATAGTGGAATAATGATAATATTAGAGTTTATTTTGTGGGTTGAGAGGCAAATTATTGTACAAAATTCACATTTTGAGAAAATCGTGTTCAAATGTTAAGCTCTAAAGGGTACCAAGCAATTCAAAGAAATGGTATGTCATGATAGTTACAATAATTTCATTTCAATGAGTGTTCAATGATTGTTCACAATTGGTGATAATCTCATTTTTCAGGATTTTGCAGTTATAATAATGTGCCTCTCAACCCGTGATTTAAAAAGCGCCTATATCAGCCACGGCAGCTCTGGGTGCAATTTCATAAAGCATATTACATCTTAATATATTATTGCCTGTATGCCTGTACTCATATATTAACTAGTAGAAACTATCTCTCTCCTGTAATGTTTTTCCATTAGTCTCTCTCACATCAGTCTACTTACACATCTACATCTAGGCACTAACGCTCTTAAATTAAGATAGTGCCCTGGATTTCTTTGTTTTTTAATGGAATACCTATATGTTTGTGATGGCAGGACAGTAATGCATTGTGCCCTGCATCAGAGATGTGCCCTTGTGACTTTGAACTTGTCATAAAAAAACACTTTGAAATGGTGCATATCATACTAATACTAAGGTACAAAGATTTTTACTTCATAAATTTATAAAGTGGATGCAGAGGTACTTCCTCACTGACAATCCAATAAAGAAAAATATGATTGCCTATATCATGATGATAGTCTTTGGTTAAGAATGATTTTGAAATTACCTTGACTTTCCTAGATTTGGAATTTATGATGTACATATTTCGGGACAGCTAGTTTTTTTTGTTTTTGCTAGTTGTGGTTGTTGTAGGCTGTCTTGTAGGATGACACTATTGATAAACAAAGCAGAGAGACTTAATAATAATAAAACCTGCCTGAAATATTTCCTAGAGAGATAAATTCCAGTAGGGGAGCTGTAAATTCAAATCACGACCAGTTTTGCACAGCATCGATAAATGAATACTGTAGGTAGTTTTGTGCAGGGTGTCCAGGTCTAAGTATTTGTATTTTTGTATTTACGTATCACCGTGACTCAGTGATATACCTGTATAGTGGTCTTGATTCCAATGTCACTTTTATGGCAATGTATGGAACTTTGTTTGTCAGTCTGGTAAGCCTACTAATTAGGATGAAGCTGTTACTTATTGCTGCCTTTTGTAATACATTTATGATTATGGTGGGCATTTTATTTTGTTTAATTATTTTACCCAGACTTTCATGATTATCTCTCATCAGGTTGATGTTATCAACTGTTAAGAATATCTGACAAAATGATCCTAAAGAAATGGTTTTATTTTTGTTTCTGTCTTCAATAATGTAGGGTAATATCATGAATACGTACTTTTTAAAATTACATGGATTTGGTAAAGCATGATTGAATTTGTTTTGATAAAGAGGAATGAGTATATGAGTGTGTGTAAGAAAACTGTTGAAATAAAAAAAATGGAAAAAGCTTGTGAATCATCAATAATGCATTCTGACAAAATGTTGTCCTGTACATTGTATTTATGTAAAAATGAACAAAACAAAAAAAAAAATTGATTATGATTTTGTTTCCAGAGCTTCTTTTGCCAAGGCCAAAGTGAACTGTTGTCAACTTAAACCTGGGATTGTGATTTTAAAAAGTTATTTTTGAATGTTTATCACAAACAATTTATGGCACCAAATTTTTAACAAAATCAACACGTAGTCTAGTCTCATCTTGTCTGGATACACTTAATTTTTATACATTCTGTTGATGGAATTTTTTTTTCTCTTAACATGAGTAAATAGCACAACTAATGCATTTTTCCCTGCTTTTCAGCCACTGATCTGGCATTGAAAGCTATCACAGGGAAATAATGATATTAACATCGGGTCAGCATATAGTGTAATTCACCATGGAGAAGGTGATTTTTCTAGCACCTTCACACATCTTTCGTTGGCTACCTATTGATCAATTTTGACGGTGTCAAAAATTTTTTTAAAATAGAAATGAGTCATATTAAATCCAAAAAGGCACCACGTAAAAAAAAAAAAAAAAGGCAAAGAGGCATGACAAAGACCCACAAAGATACATAATGACAAGAATGGACAAGAAAGAACTCTAAAGACACCTAAAAAAAAAACCTTGAAAAGGTGCAAAAAGACACAAACAAGCAAATACAGTGGAATCCGGATAAAGTCACCTCACTTCAAGTCAACACATGGCAGCAGTCCCGTTTTTTTTCCTTTCTCTATCTTTGTATTTTAGTTTCTGATGAAGTCAACGACCTGGGTGTGAAACTTGTTTCAAGTCAACAAACACTCTGGGACAGAATGGGGTGGTAAAATCCTTGCAAAAGGGTAACAAATTTAAAAGTGAGAGAATGTTTCACTCACGTCTCTTCATTCTCAACCACGCAACGTAACGCACAAAGACTATTGGTCATTTAACACGTGCCACAACGATGCAACTAAACCAGTTGGGTGGGGTGGAAAGAGGAACAGCGGCACGTGATGTAAGCACATTCCACCTCTCCAACGATAACACAATGTGCTGGATACTTGCCTCTCAGTCACGTTCACATGAACTGCCTACCCGATCCAACAACTTTGTGTCAACCTCAGCACTACACATGTACTATAAGTATAATATTAGCCTAAAATTTGATGTATATTACCACAGTGACTGCTCACATCCTCTCTGATGTATTAGCTCAGTGAGATGATTTGCATGCTTACTGATTGTGGTGCTGGTTCAGTCATAGCATTCGCCCTTTTGCTACAGCAAAACAAAACAAACGTAAAAACGCACTCTTACCCAAAGTTCAGTCGGTGCAAGGAAAAAATCTATTTTTATTTTAAAAAACACACCACATATTATTCATTCAAGAGTTTACATCCTTGAAAATTGATAAAGTCAACCTTGCTGTAAGTCAACACTTTTTCTCGGCCATAAGGTGTTGACTTTATCCGGACTCCACTGTATGTAGATATAAAGATACACGGAAAGACACAAAAAGTTGCAAAAAGACATGAAGAGATGCAGAAAGATGTGAAAAGACAAGAAAAGTTGCACCATATTTATTATTTTCTTCGCTACCCATGACATGACAGTTTCACTGTGTCATCAGGAAGCTTTTGATTGGCCCTGGGTCCATCTATCCAAAAATGGTGTATTTCGTTGCATGGACACTGGGGTACACCTATCCTCTACATTTCAGTTATTGATTAGCAGGTTACAGTAGCATCTTTTAATTGTTCCAAAACTATTGTGCTTGATGAAGAGAGAATTCCTTAATAATATGCTCTACAGAAAATTAATTCGGCACCCTAGCAACCGGAATTAAAGGACAATGAGGTGTGTTATAATGCAATAATCATGAAGTTTGTGGGTGTCTACTGCAATAAAGTACCCAGAATGTACTTCAGTTTTAACTCTTGAAAACCATTTGACACAATCTATTCCAGACATTTGATTTGCATTTCTAAAAGGCACTAAAGAAAAGAATTGCATATTTTTGAAAGGTAAAATTTGCATTTATTTGTGGGGGGGGGGGGGGGGGGGGGGGGGGGGGGGGGGGGGGGGGGGGGGGGGGGGGGGGGGGGGGGGGGGG
>JBCIKM010008455.1:0-16957 GCA_039654465.1 Melibe viridis
TCTCTCTCTCTCTCTCTCTCTCTCTCTCTCTCTCTCTCTCTCTCTCTCTCTCTCTCTCTCTCTCTCTCTCTCCTATTTACCATTACTTTTTTTATCTTTCTTCTCAAATATATTTTGAAAGGAATCTATTTCCTTCTATTAAGTGAAACTCTGGATAGTATATATTGGTACTAAGACAAGGCTTGCTCAGAAATTTTTTTTTCCTTATTAGGTAGATCTTTATTGAAGAATAATGTTCAAATATGACTAATTTCAAAATGAAAATTGTTCCCTTTAGGTATACATGGAATTCCACCCAGAAATGGAAAGTTGAATGATCTTGATCGATTTGACGCCGGCTTCTTCGGTGTGCATGCCAAACAGGCAGACAATATGGACCCTCAGCTCAAAATGCTGCTGGAAACTTCCTATGAAGCCATCGTTGATGCAGGTATCCAAAAACTTGTTTCACACTTGGCTTTTTTATATAATTGTTTGTTGTTTACCCCATATGTTTCCTGCTAGTCATTTAATTAATTTGAATAATTTGGAAATTTCAGGATAAGATGTGTTCAAAATAAAATCATTAAATTCGTCTCTGCTTTCTTTTCCATTTTTGCAAGGCAAGGAGCACTGAAAAAGAATTTTGCATTAGTTGTGAACCAATTGTGAATTCTCTGAAAATGACTAAGATTTATTATTATGCAATTCACTCATCAGGTGAAACCATGGAAAGTGTGCGAGGGACGAGGACAGGCGTGTTTGTGGGTGCCAGTGTGTCAGAGTGCAACGAAGTGTGGAGCTCCAATGCTGACACAATGGTTGGCTACAGCCTGCCTGGGTGCAGCAGGAACATGTTTTCAAATAGAATCTCATTTTTCTTTGATTTCAAAGGTTTGTTGGGGCTAAAGAATATTTCTTACTGAATTGAAATAGTTTTCATTTCTTGTACAGTGGTATAAAATGGGATTGATGTTTATTAGAATAGAATGAAGTTTAAAACTTGTTTTATCTGTTTCTGTTTCTCTTTGAATATCTAGCATTTTGCACCCTTGTATCTAAAGGTTTGAGTCCTTTTGAAATTTTCTGAGTTCTTCATTTATATCAACCCAGTGAGACTATTATTGTTGATCTTTATGAAAGACCCATCAAGGACAGATTAAGTTTCAATGGGTCATGGAGAAAACTGTTTAATACATTGATAGGAGTGTGATGTTATCAAAAACACTGCTTGAATTTGTCCACATTTTGACTGCATCTAATGGATTCCAGGATTCTGTTCCATAATCTTAGAGTTGGGATCCTCAACCATCAAACTCCTTTTCTTATCAGGTCCGAGTTACACAGTGGACACAGCCTGTTCTTCCAGTGCCATGGGTCTGAACCAGGCCTTACAGAACATCCGCATGGGCATCATTGACTCCGCCTTGGTGGCCGGGGCTAACCTGGTCCTCAAGGCCATGCAGTCTCTGCAGTTTCAACGCATGGGCATGTTGGCGCCAGATGGGGCCTGCAAAACTTTTGATGTTTCTGGTAAGAGAGAGAGAGTAATAGTGAAGACTTTTGAAATTTGCTCTCTTAAGACCTCCGCTGCTTGGGGAAAGAAGTGACTTGATTGTTAATCTGACATAAGCCAACAGGAATCACTCGTGTTTGTTCTAGTGAGATCCCTTACCTTTAATGGGAGAATGCGGATTGAGCCAAAGTCATTTGGATCACCAGGACATTCTTATCTCGTTTTTTTTTGTTATTTTGTTACGTAATTGAAATATATGTAAAAGTTTCTTGTGTTAAGAGGATTCTCAAAATTCACGCTCAAAAAAATTATTTTCAATTGCCATAACTTGATGCATTACTTGAGGGATCTTTGTTTGTATGTAATATTCTAGTTCAATGAGCAGTTTATGCTTTAAATATTTTCTCTCCTTCATAGTTTTGGGGAATTATGAATTTTAGAGCAAACTGCTCTGGTTTTTACTGCATTGCTCAATGCCTTTCGGTGAAATTTATCCCAGAAAGACCTGACAAATACATTTAGTTTATAAAATGAGAAATTTAATCAGCTACGAAACTCATTTGAATTTTCTTGAATTCCAGGTAATGGCTATTGCAGAAGTGAATCGGTCATGGCTATTTTTTTGCAAAAAGCTAAAGATTGCAAGAGAGTGTATGCTACCCTTGTGCACTCAAAGACAAATTCAGATGGCTACAAAGAACAAGGTAAAAAAATGACCTTTTACTTTCAGCCAACAAACCCCAACCAACAAAAGGACAAAAAATGCAGCTTCACCCATAGTGAAGCCAATTCATTAAAATATTGAAATAAGTAAAGATCCATATTTTTCCTTTTGGTTGAAAACCTTCTCTACCAATTCATTTTAAACCATGATCAGGATTAACTGGATAATGAATATGGATTAGGTCCAAAGGTAAAAAAGTCTTACTTCAATTGTATTGAAAAAACTGAATCAGCACCCAATGAAAAGATACCTGTATAATTATCCCTGCTCGTTCATGTAAATGAGTTTAGATTGTATATCTTTAATTTTGGTGGAAAAAAATGAATTCATGATCATGATTAATTGATGATGAATATAGAATCACATCAAAAGGCAAACACAATTGGACTCCAATTATACTGAGAAATAGAACCAGAAGCCAGTGAAGTGATACATAAAATACACAACATATAACATAACACGTTGAGAGCTCGAAAGCAATTAATGCCTTAAAAGCTTGTGATGCTATCTAAAAATAAACATAGAAATGAAACCAAAGCTTTGACAGGAAATAATTGAGTGGTACTATAAAGGTAAAAAAGAATAGATAAAAAATCTCATAGTATCATGTGAATGTCAATATGACATGTGAATATCTTTAAAAATTTTCAACATTTATATTGTACAAGCCACTGTACAGTTACTTCCAAAACTAAGTTCAAGTTGTGATGTTTTAAATTAAGCTCACAATTTAAAGCAAGTAAGTGGAAACAATAGGAAATTCTCTAAGACACTTGATACAGGGTTTATACCGGTTTGAAATTGACAAACAAATATCAAGGTCTGCAAAACGTGCAATCTGGCTGGTGAAGTACATCCTGGTGCTACATGGTTAAACAATTTGCATGACTTTGATCTAGTTTTTACAATTTTATACTCGTAGTGTCACGCATGACAAAGCTGTCTTTCTTCAATTCCTAAGTCATTACACTTTGCAATCAAACAGCCTTTCATTCAACACACTGTCTATTCATAATGCGAAGACTGCTCATAATAGAATTAGTTTTGTTTTGTGATCCATATCCCATCATACCACCTTAGCAGTGTTGGGACACAGCGAGCTGGCAAAACCTGGATCACAAGAAATGAAGACAGGCAGATGATCAGTCCACCATGCCTAATCTTGCAAGGCATAATCAGCAATAAATAAGGGGTATTACTCAATCTATAGCCAAACAATAGTTACTGTTGCCTTTGTGGTATCTGCTCATTGAGAAAGACCAATGAGCTGATTTACCACTGGCCAAAATAAAATGAGTACCTATGATGCTTTATTCTTCGCCCTGACAAAATTTGTGGCAGAAATTCTGGTAGATGTTATCTAATTTAACATCAATGCCAAAGATGTGTGGTAGGATTGAAGACTTAGTGAGCCTACACCAAATGCTGACAATACATCTTAAAAAATAACAAGGAAGCACAAAAGTTTCAATTTCTGTTGCATTAGGACAATTTTCAAGTGCTTTTTTACACTTTAAGGGCTATATAACCAAATCAATACTCATTTGGAAGGTAAATCCCAAGGCTTCCAAATGATATATCCTAATAAGCATTTAGTTCAATATTTTTCTCTTAAATAAATTGGACAGAGTGAAGTTGAACTTATTTTTGGAAGTGACTGTAAAATACCCTTGCTTGTACCTGCTTAATTTTGCCAGTGGTGCCTATGGGCAATGCTTAATTATAATTTTTTTTCTCTCTATTTGCTTAGGTATTACATTTCCAGAAGGTTCTATGCAGAGGCGACTGATCAGGGAAGTCTACCATGAAATTGGAATCAGCCCCAGGGATGTGAGTGACATTCAATTTGGTCAAGGCTTGTTTAGTTTTGATTTTTTAATTAACTTTTTTCATGTTGACTAAAAAAAATATATATCTGCTATGAATAAGTTTGAGTTTCCATTTTTTTCTTTTAGATTTCCTACATCGAGGCACATGGGACAGGAACAAAAGTGGGTGATCCACAAGAATTGAATTCACTGAGTCAAGTCTTTTGTGAAGGGAGGAAAGAGCCTCTGTTGATTGGCTCAGTCAAATCCAACATGGGTCATTCAGAAAGCTGCTCGGGTGAGTTAGATGTAAAGGATAGTTTGGCAGTTTGAAGGGGTGTGATCTCTCACCTGAAAAATATTACTAAAGGTTGTTCGCCTTTCATTTTTGTATTGTCTTCAACAAGGAAGGTTATGTTGCCTCCTAAGAGCTGTGGGGGGGAGGGGGGGGGGATCTGTGATCTGAGGATTCGTTTAGTAGTGTCCATGGCTCTGCAAGTCCCAGGTAGGAGTAGGAAAAAATCTGTTCTGGGATCAAACATAGTGCATGGCTGGGACAGATACCACTGGAAATTATAGATGAATTTTTAAAAAGAAATTTCAAAACACCCATTTGGGGTAAATTTTCAATTTTGAAATTTTTCTTTAAATAGCCAGTGTCTTTTCTGCCATGATTTTGTTTAAAACAAGCTATGAGTTATAATCTTTCAATGTCATTAGCACTCCACAAACATGAGTACAGTTTTATGCTATGGTTGGGTAGAACCTTCTAGGGATGCCTCTTAAGTTACGTTAAGTTTAAATAAAAAGACCAGGGAAAATTTATAAAATGTCTGGTCATTTCCCATTTGTTTTTAAAAAGAAATTGGTAAAAACTTCTTAATCGCTTCTTCTCTTTGGCTGTCTTCAGCTCTGAATGCTATTGGCAAAGTCATCATTGCTATGGAAAATGAAATGATTCCTGCCAACCTCCATTTCAAGAATCCCAACCCTGAAATTCCAGCACTGTTAGATGGGAGATTCAAAGTTGTTGATGAAAACACTCGCTGGAAAGGTGGTCTTGCTGCTTTGAACTCATTTGGATATGGAGGCTCAAATGTTCATTACGTTCTCAAGTGAGTTGTTGGGTAGGGGCTGTAGTTTAAAAGTTTGAATGCCTTGACCATTAACTATGGGTCATTAGAGGCTGTGACAAAAAGGTCAGGGTTGGTACCTTTTCAAAAAGTAGAAATTTTGTGCACGAAGAAACAAAAGAAAAACGTTATTTCTATTAGTAAACTTGTAAACAGTTACTTGCTTTGAAAATTGACAGATACTTTGGCCTGGAGTGACTATGATGCTTTCAGCTGATTGGCTGTTATTAGGAACAAAAGCTCTTTTTGCATCTCAGAAATGAAAGCAGATGGGGAAAAAATGAGCTTGGGTCTCTAGC
This sequence comes from Melibe viridis, assembly GCA_039654465.1. Lineage (NCBI taxonomy): Eukaryota > Metazoa > Mollusca > Gastropoda > Nudibranchia > Dendronotidae > Melibe > Melibe viridis. The sequence goes on from JBCIKM010008455.1 coordinate 5,460, forward strand.
TTCAAAAACTTATTGGAATGCATAGAGACTTGGTGTTTGGCAGCAACTTTGATCGCACATAGTGAAGGCAGACATGGTAATAAGGCTATAATGTCTAACTACTTATTGAAAGTAACCTTCAATTTAATGTTGTAAATAATTTTTACAAGATAATTTTCCAAGAAAAAAGCTTTTTTTTTCTCTGGTGCGGTCAAGCACCACGTGTTATGATAATTGTAGCCTGCATTTACAATTTTCTGGCCATGAAAATAGGGGCTCCTGATCGTAATGTTAATCTTTGAGATGCACTGTAGTAAAGTGACTTTAACACACAATGCCTTTGATTGTGGTTAGTGGGTTGATGGCAGAGCTTGAATGAGCTCGTCTTTTTTTATCAACCATTGAAATAAATGTCTTCCCTGCCAGCTTTGATTGACCTGTTTTTCTAACCACACTTTGAGGGAGTTGAAATTTAGTGGGAGATAACTTTTTTTAGCTTGAAGGGGTTTTACATATACTCGATACTCATGGACTTTTCATGTTTCCCTCTTTCTCAGGTCCAACCAAAAGGAACTCAAAGCCCCCCACCCTGCCAGCCAAAAGGCCAGGCTTTTCACCTACTGTGGCCACACTGAGGAAGGTGTGAAAGCTGTGCTTGCCGAGGCCAAGAAGAACGCCCACAGCGTGGAGTTTCAGGCCCTGATCCAACCCTCAGCCAACACACCCCTCAACCTGTTGCCATACCGAGGCTACACAGTCCTCAACGCAGCTTCAGAAATGGAAGGTGTACAGGTACACTTCGTCTCGTGTAAAAATTCATTTCACTATTAATTATAACTTTATTAGAACAATGACCACAGACGAAGTTTATCGAGTAATGTTTCACATTTCAAATTGGTGTCAGGAGACAGCCTAGACTGTTTCTTTCTGCTGCCAAAGGCATTTGTCTCTTTCCTGTGCCAAGTTGCTGTAAACTGTCTTGCACCGCCATCAGGTGTCAGCCCTGCCAAAGTCGCACTGTTGCCTCTTCCTTTGCCCTTGTGTTATGTGCAGTTATCCTGCCAGTCCAACCTCAGAGGTTCAACCACGCGCCTGGGCTATTGCCCTCCTCATGGAGACTTTGTTATGCAAGTAAAAATTTGAGTCCGGAAAGGTTTCATATTTGTGGAAGGAATTTTAAGTCTTCCAAAGAATTTTCACTTTAATCAAAGGTTTCTAAGGAGAATCTTTACACATTTTGAATGTCATTTTTCAGCTGGTTAGGCAAGGACATTAAGAATACCTGCCATAACTCTACTTACTGCTAACCAATAAAACTGATTTTAAGACACTAAATGCAGTTAGTTGGTCTCACTTTCTGTAAAGTTTTATTAGTCTTATGTGTATGGGTTACAATTGTATAGCAGATTTGAAGTGGTCCCTTTTTGGGGGTCACCTGATGTAGGATGGCAAATGAAGAATCTCCATCTTTTGAAAGCATTGGCAAGCTGATTCTGCCAACAGGGGTGATAATAGGATTCAGTTATCTTTAAGATTAACCCTAAAGGTGCCTAAGGCAGTAATAATTGGAAACAAATAACTATGGCAATATTTTACATCTTTGAAATGTCAAAAAGCTTCCAGAAGCAGCATGCAATCTGACATGATTTGTTTGAAAAAGGACTGTTCTGAGAGTAAAAATGCTTTCACACAACTCATGGTGATGGTGGATATTTGAATATTACTCACCTATTATCTGACAAGCTTTCTATAAATTTGGGGAACAGTAAGTAAAAACTAGCACTAAATGGGAAAAATTATTTGCTTGACAAAAAAGTTAATAATTTGGACAACCATTTTCAGATCCTGAACTAAAATTGTTCACCAGGCCAAATTCTGGTGTTGTCGCGAAAAACTATGTGGGATGCAACAAATTAATGGTGACATCAAATTATGGCTGCAAGTTTCATGTATTGATAACTTCATGAGCTTGTATCTCAAAGTTATACGAAATATTTGAGTGAGCACCAATATGAAGACAAGACTTTTCATACTATCAAGATCGATAAAGTAGAGATAACCACAACCTAGATTATTGAAGTAGGCTTGCAGATATGAGGTAGTGAATTTTTGTTTGTTTTTTTGACTGGCCTGCCATCTAGCCTGTGTTCTCAATGCAATTTGGATGTCACGCTCATGCTGTATTTCCCTCAACTATTTTGAATAGTCTGATTATTGTGATCTCAAGACTTTCAGGATAAGTCTGTCAAGTGATTTTTTAGATGGAGACAATTGGAAGAAAATGAAAAATGGAATAGTTTTGTTATATCCCATATCATATATTTTTAAAGAGCTGAATAGGCTACAGTAAAACCTGTAATATTCATGTCCAAGTAAGCTCTGACAGAAAAAGAAAGTTGAAATAAGAAATACAAATGTTATCCTGCCAAACATAATCAGACAAATAAAAATGTTAGTTATAATATTGTTTACATAGCAATGGGTGGTTTGCTGAAATCAATCTTTAGTATGGTGTAAAACATTCTTTCCCCGCTGTTTGTGGCTTGAATCTGTTCTGTTTTATTCTATCACTTTATTTTCCCTTGAGCATTGTTATGACCCTGGTGTGCTGATGAACAATTAGAAGTCACTCTCTCCATCAATATTTTAGAAATCTGAATACATACTACTATCTAAATGATAAATAATTAAATTTAATCCACAGAAAAATAGTGCAGATCCGAGGCCAGTGTGGTTTGTGTTTGCCGGTATGGGGACCCAGTGGTTTGGTATGGGCAGGAAGATGATGGAGCTGGAGGTGTTTCGCAATTCCATCCTCCGATCCACAAAATACCTGAGCATGTACGATGTGGATCTGTATGACCTCATCATGAATGGGCATGAGAAGACCTTTGATGAGACAATTCCATCATTCATTGGAATCACTTCCATCCAAGTAAGTCACTCTTTTTTGTTGATTTGCCAGATCTGCTTTTCTGAGAACAATTATTTTGTGGATGATATGTACAAATGATCCTGTCTAAAAAATAATCCTGTCATGTCATATGCGAACTATATAGAATATGACTGCTCATTACAGTTGACATTTAAATACTTCTTAAACAATCCTTTCCTCTTACTATTATCCAAAAAGATTCCATACACCAAATTCCTCCTTGTACTTTTATAAAGATTGTGAAATAACATTTAGACAGATTTACAAGTCTTTGTTTAGTATCAGAATTTTTGGAACAAAATTGAATGAGAATCTTTAGCTGTGTAGAAAAAAAAAATCTAGCTCTCAACTGGCTCCAAATATTTTAAATATGAATGTAGTTACGATATGTTGGACAATCTCTTTGGTGTAATGCTGGCAATTGAAGGGTAGGAAGGATGAAGTTGTGTTAGTGATAACTACTTTTTGGAGCATGTTTACCTTTTTTCACTTTTCAGTCTTTTCTTTGGACAATCTCATGGTTCCTTGTCTGCTCCATTCCATGATCGTTTTTTTCGTTACAGGTTGCCCTGGTTGACCTGCTGTTCTCCATGGGCATCCAACCCGATGGCATTGTGGGCCACTCACTGGGAGAGCTGGGCTGTGGCTACGCTGATGGCTCCCTGACTGCTCAGGAAGCCGTGCTAGCCTCGTACTGGAGAGGCCGATGTATCACAGAAGCCACTTTGCCACCAGGCAAGATGGCCGCTGTTGGTAGGTTGACGCGTTTGCTTGACAGATATCATGATGGTGATGGTACTGGACTATCAGTTGATTTTCCACCTCCCAATATTCTAACTATTCTATATTTTAATCCCAATGAGGGGAAAAAAATGCTCTTTTCCTCTTTGTACTGGCTGAAGTCTATCACAGATTGACTGAAAAGAGGTTGCTGGCTGTGAGATGTAAATGTAAGAAAAGGTGTAAAGCCAATAAATAGCATGAGATGCCTTTCAAATTTCCTCAGTGACACTGCAAGAGAATCATCCAGTCAATGAAAGATTATATTTTTTTTACCAAGGGATACTTTTTTAATCAAACTCCCTACTGTTCTGTGAAATGTAATTGTGTTGTAAACTTACTTTTTCCTCTGATCTTCTTTGCTTCTAATGTGGCTGTTGAAATTCATTTACTTAGTCAAGAGAAAAGCTGTATTACTGGATAGGATTTGTTTTGTTTTTTTTAAATCCACTAGTTTGTGCAAGACATTATCCTAAAAAAAAAAAAAAGAAATCATTTGATCAGCCCTGGTTTAAATTGTAAGCTGGTGTTAACTTAATTTTAGTCCAAAACTGGTTGTTGCTTTAAGGTTAAAAAAAAAAAAAATGTGAATGTTCCCCTCTATACAAAAACTATCAGTACTGCTATAATGCTTTACTTGTAGGCCTGTCCTGGGAGGAGTGCAAACGGTTGTGCCCAGAGGGCGTGGTGCCGGCATGCCACAACTCTGTTGACACAGTGACCATCTCTGGACCGTACGAGGCAACCACCAAGTTTGTGGAGGAGCTGAAAGCCCAGGGCATCTTCACTCGGGATGTCAAGTCTTCCAATGTGGCTTTCCACTCGTATTTCATGAATGATGTTGCTCCCCAACTGAAAGCTGCTCTACAAAAAGTTAGTTTTTTTTTTTCCTTTGTGAAATATGTTTTAAGTTCATGCAACTCCTTACATCTTAACAGGCACAAAGTTCCTAAATTTTCTTAAGAAATTTTTCTTCTACAATTTCATCAATTGTTTTCCTCAATTTTTTTGCAACTGCAATGGGCAATGAAAGAAGCGACTAAGTGTGCACTCCTTGACTGTAAATTACCTTTTTTTTTTTTTTTTTTAACTTAAATCAAAGTAAAATTTATTCAAATTTGATTGTATCATGATACGTTTTGAGGAATGAATCACTTATGAGTTTCAGAGGTGAATCACTTCTATGTTAGCATTCTGATATATATAATTATATAATATGCATTTTGAATTTAATATTGCAATGATTTACATAAAGTTCGGTTTCCAGAGTTGATTTATCAGATGATTGTAACTTTCTACGTGGATTATAGATTTTTATAAAAGAGCTGAAGTAGCCTGGAGTGTAGTCATTTAGACATGACATAACAATCAAATCTTATAAATGATTGATACTTTTACAGGTAGCCAATGTAGTTCATAGAGCAATGTTAAAGGAGCAAATTTTTTCTTTTTAATATTAGTCTGGCTGGACTGTTTTGAATACATTGAAGTTTATGAATGTTTTCTGTGGTAGTTCTCACTATGAGTGAGTTACAATAATCCAACCTGGAAAGGACAAACAATGTGGTAAGGGTCTTTGCAACATGAATGGTTAAAAGATTATGTATGCTGGAAATTTTAAAAGTTGAATGGTTAAATTCTTGCACAGGAAATCAATATGGGGGGACATAGACATGTTGTGATTCACTACACCATGATTTCTCAATCTCATATTGTGACCATTTATACTGATATTTACAATCTGCTCTTTCTCAGTTAACGCCTGCTGCTTTATGTGAATTAATGCATAACTTGCTTTCCTTCCCCCACCAGGTCATTGTCCCAAAGAAACGGTCTCCCAAATGGGTCAGCACATCCGTCCCTGAGGAACGCTGGCACGAGGAGCTGGCTCAGTATTCTTCTGCAGACTACCATGTCAACAACTTTGTCAATGCTGTCCTGTTCCAGGAAGGATTGCAAAAGATCCCCAGCAATGCCATTGCCATTGAGATTGCCCCACACTCTCTCTTCCAGGCGGTGCTGAAACGCTCCTTGAGTACGGAGACTGTCATCCTGGGATGCATGAAGAGGTTCCATGAGGACAACTTGCAGTTTTTCTTTGAGGCTGTCGGGAAGTGAGTTTTGTTCATTTATTTTAGCCATATATCATGTCTTAGTTCCATAAATTTATTTGTCCATACTTGGCTGCTGTAAAACTTGTTTAATATGGATTGTATTGATGTTTTATATTTAATTACTTATTAAACATTTTTCTCACACAATTATGCTTATTCTTCCAGACTGTATGCCAATGGCGTTGACCTGGACCCCCTGAGCATTTACCCCCCTGTGGAGTTTCCTGTACCCCGAGGCACTCCAATGATTTCTTCCTGCATCTCCAAGATTTGGGACCACTCCATTTCCTGGAAAGTCCCGACCCATGAAGACTTCCCAATGACCGGAGTCGCAGGTGCCTCCACAGACTCCAAGTTTGACATTGACATCTCTGAGGAATCTCCAGACAACTATTTGGTACTCTTTATTTTTGTATTTTATTTTATTGTGTGAAATACTGTAGATGGAATGGGGTGAACTCTGGTGTTGACACAACTATTCTCTACTGAGTTCTTGGCTAGGGAAAGGTCATATTTTGATTGCCATCCAGCTAATGTGATTCTTGCAGTCTTCCCCTTTTTGCCTTCTTGCATTTCTTGATACACCAATACATCAACACTAATTTCCCACAAAAATCAGATCAGAAACAGGTTTTAAATGTGTTGAAAATTGTCTCGACCCTGAGAGGTCTTTTGAAATTTGCAATGATTCTGAGGATTCCCTTTTCAAAGTAAATTCTGTAATTTTAATTGAATACATTTTACCATTCTTCATTCCCTCCCAATGTGAAATGTAATCTATATAACAACACTGTGATATTAACAAATCAAAGATTGAAATTAACTGCACTTAAATGGAAAATTAAGGCTGGACAAAAAGAGTTAATTAATCTTTTGTTGTCATAATTGCAGGTTGGCCACAAAATTGATGGGCGTGTACTCTTCCCTGCCACGGGCTACCTCGTACTTGCCTGGAAAGCCTTGGCAAGAATCAAGGGGCAGCTGATTGGCTCTATGCCAGTTGTCTTCCAAAATGTCCACATTCAGAGAGCAACTGTACTGCCCTCTACAGGTACGTGTATTATTATAAGAAAGCAATGCGTAGAGCCCTCTGTCTCCATAGAATAAAAAAGCGTTTTATTTCCTCATAGCCCTTATTTTATTCTTAAATTTTGTACCTGTGTCATGAAAGGAATAAAGAACAGTGAAACATACTCAGGCTTTTGAAATAATCAGGAAAATTATATACAGTATAGAAAATTTAATTTTAATAATGCATTTAATAGTTTCAAATTATTAGTTGCACATCACGGGGCGCTTTGAATTTAGGGGCACAATTTGGCATGACATTGTTATATCAGATCAATTCTGGAGTTAAAAACCTTTTTTTGTTGATAGTATTAGAGCCGGTGAACTTGTGAATTTTCTCTTGTCAACAGCCCTGACTTTACTGAGAATTTACACAGCGGTTGTTTAATAGGGGCAGATGATTAGGCACATATGAAACAGATTGCAAAAGTTCAGAATCCTTTCCTAATTATGGCCATGCTGATGTCCTCAGTGGATACACGAGACTCTTTGTCATGTCATTTGTACCTTTTTTTTTACTACCTTTTAATCTCTCTGTCCAGGTAAAGTCAGCCTGAGTGTGAGCATCATGCAGAGCAGCGGGGAGTTTGAGGTGTGTGAGAACGGCTCGCTGTCGGCCTCAGGCATTGTCATGGTGCCAGAGGGAGAGTTCATGGATGGAGACAAGTACCCGTCCATACAGGAAATGAGGCAGCAGAAAATGACAACTGAATTCCAACTGACCAAGGAGGAAGTATACAAGGAACTCAGGCTGCGAGGCTTTGAATACGGACCCACCTTCCAAGGCATCCATAAGGCCAACAATGAAGGTGAATCTTCTATTTCCTCTGTACTATTTGATTTGAAAGTAATTGTCGCATGTTCTAAGTTAGGATTACTGTGCAGGATTTATTGAAATATAAGAAGCTAATTTTTTCTGTCTGGAAGTTTTCTTCTTGTTCTGATTCAAAGGATTCATTCAAAAGTTATGAACAAAAACTTGGGACAGTGGTCAAACACCCAAGGGCAATATAATTACTCACTACATGAAGAGTAAAAATAAGCTTTATAAAATGGGCTTGTAATTTTAAATAACATGGAAGAGATCCTGGAGTATTTCTTTGTAATTAATGAGCTTTTTAGCCTTATTTTAAAGGGGCAGTTAGGTCCTGTCATTTGGAACTTGTCTTGTATATTTTCTGTGTAAAATCGAGAGCTGCATTTTGTGATGACCTTGAAATAGGTTATATATTGAATTGTGAACAATATTGCAAGAACTCCATTCTTACTCCTACAGTTAAAAAAAAACTCAGTTTATACCAGATGTCAATGTGACCTTTGGAAGGGATCCACCTTCCAATATAAGTATGTTTGAACTGCACCAAACTGTTTCATCTGCACAGTTTGCACTTGTTTTCTTGTTATTCAAACTGATCCATCATCTGATTTATAAAAAATGACAGTTTGTGTTTGATACTGTCCAGGTAGCAGTGCGCTCCTGGCTGACCTAGTGGAAAAACCGCTGCACTGCTGTCCAGGAGATCCCTAAGTTTAAATCCCAGCAGGGAAAAAAGTTTTGAAGGCTCCTTTTTGACTGTTGAAATCAAAAGGTGATTGGCTAAAACTTATACCTAAAAATTTGTGGCAATGGTGTCTCATGCAGGTGGCACAGTTGAGTTGGTCTGGGACGGGCGATGGATCCCGTTCATGGACACCATGCTTCAAATGCAGCTCTTGTCTACACATGAACAGATGCTGCGTCTTCCCACCAGAATCAAATGTGTCAAAATTGATCCCAGAGCCCATCCTCCTGCTCCAGCAGAAAATGAAGTGGAAAGTAAGATATCTTTGTCCATGTAAAAATTCAGAAAAGCATCAGGTCTACTTTACATCTTTAATTATAATATGTTTGAATAGCCAGAGGGTTAGTTCAACCTTGATAAGTGTTGTTTAAAATTTAAGTGCACTGAAAGTCCAAATTATAATTTTCACCCAAAAGGGGAAGCATTAATTTAAATAAGAACCAAACCAAAACACAAGAAAATTAAGAATGATATACTTTGCACCTATTTTGAAATTTGTCAAAATATCAATAATAAATGAATTAATGGTGATGTAAGGTATCTGTTCAGTTTTCTCAATATCTCCAGCTCTATAAATTCAGTGTTACAAAATTCAATGTTATGTTAGGTATTTATCAATTTGTTTGGTTGGTATTATTTGGTAAATTTCATCTCCACCTTTTTAAAATAACACCCTATTGTAAATCGGCTCATTGTTCTTTCTCAATGAGCAGATACCACCAAAGGCAACAGCAACTATTGTTTGGCTTAAGATTGAGTAATACCCCTTATGTATTGCTCATTATGTCATGCAAGATTAGGCACGGTGGACTTATCATCTGCCTGTCCTCATTTCTTGTGATCCAGACTTCTTCCCGGCTCCTTGGAGCTGGGTCCCAACACTGCTAAGGCGGTATGAAGGGATAAAGATAACAAAACAACTTTTTAAGATAAATTTTGTCAGGTTTCAAAGATAATTTATCACCAGCTGTTAATTCATTGTTGTGCAAAGTATCTAAACTCTACTTGTAAAAATTTGATCCCCAGTTCTGCCAGCCTTTGCCGATAGTGTTCTAGGCATGTGTGTCTGTGGCGGTGTAGAGATCCAAGGGATGGAGACGGCCATTGCCCCACGCCGTGCCACGACCAACGCACCCACCCTGGAGGAGTACAAGTTTGTTCCCTACACAGACAACACCCCTGGCACTGTGGATTCCTCCCTCCAGGATTACTGCTCAGCTTGCCTCAGTTTTGCTCTCACCAAACTTCAATCTTTGGTCTCAGTGGATGAAAACAACTTTCTGCCCAATAAAGACTTGCTGAACAGAGTGATCAACAACCACAAATCCTCCAAAAATGTTGATATGACTAAATTCTCAAACCTCCAAAACTCTTCTTTGTTGCAAGCTATGCAAGAAATTTTTGATATTTCTCTTTCAGAGAATTTTCAGCAAAACGTTCAAAATATCCTCTCCTCATTGCAACACCAGCTTGCATCCGACACACTTTTGTCACGTCTTGACAAACCCGATGTCTTGAAGCCTGCAGTGGACTTGATGCTGGAGAACAACCCATCCAAGAAAATTTCTGTGTTTGAAATGAATGCTTGCCAGAGCTGTCTGTATAGTCAAATTGTCCCGTTGTTTGAGTCTCAGCCTCTAATCAAACTGCAGTACACAGCAGCGGACAAATCTCCTCCCAACAAAGATTGTAAGAACTTTGGTGTCAAGGCATCCCAGTGGGACATTGGGACTGCAGCCTCCCCACCTCCCGGCCAGTCTGATTTGGTTGTGCTGAAGAATGTTCTGCACAAACTAAATGATATGGACAAAACTCTTGAAATGATTTCATCCATGGTTTCACAAAATGGATTTGTTCTTGTTGAAGAGGTTACCCGTAACTTCCCAGTTTATTTAGTTCTGGATGCATTCAGGTATAAATTGGATCTATCGTCAACTGCCAACAAAGAAAGGGACTGTGGGTTTTATTTGTCTGAGGAATCCTGGGAAAAAGTGTTTGCAACTCATGGATTTGAAGTTGTCTACAAGAGGTCTGATCAACTGCTCTCCACTCTCTTTTTACTGAAACACAAAAATGCATCAGAAAAATCACCCACAGTGTTCTCTGTGGAAAACCTTGGCTGCTCCTGGGTGGAAGATCTGAAAGCTCAAATGAAAATCCTTGAATCTGCCCCAAGCAACACTCGTCTGTGGCTGACAGCTAAAACCCAGTACAGCGGTGTCATGGGCTTTGTCAATTGTATCCGCAATGAAGCTGGTGGGGACAAAGTTAGGCTTGCTTTTGTCAGCAACTTGGCAGCATCATCTAAAACGCCTGACTTGAGCATGAACGACGAAGAATTCAAGTCTCTAGTCCAAAAAGATTTGGTTGCCAATGTCTACAGAGATGGACAATGGGGGAGCTTCAGGCATCTACCTATTTCCTCTGGTATGATTTTACCTCATGATTACAGAATATTTTCTGTTGTTATTTTCAGTTAATATTGAGAAAACTATATATAATAAACATTGCTAATCAAACTGAAAAATTGAATAATCTCGATAATATTCTTAATCAATCAGATCAAATTCTTGGTAAGCATAGACCATAATAGTTTCCATACAAAATCTTAATCTTGACTTAGTAACGCATTCAGACTTGACAATTCTAAATAAATATCAAAGCATTTATCAATTTTACGATGACGAAAGAATAAGATATCTGAATAAATTCAACAAGAAATATGATTCAAGTTACATAGTAAGTGACATATTTCGATATCAATATATTGATATCGATACATAATTTCTTTTGTTTTTTTAGTTGATATTGAAAACAAAGAAAATTCGACTAATAAAGCAAATAAATCTTCAGAAGAAGATAATTCATCTGATATTGATGAAAATATGTTATCAAATCAAACGAAATCAATTTGTTTCCACATTGGATTGAAGATTAAAAGCACCCGTTTATAATTCAACTTAATTTAACCATGACAGAAGTATTCAAACACAAACGACAAGTATACGAAGATCGATAAAGCATTTAATTAACCTTTAAATGGTAAATTGTTGGAAACCT
>JBCIKM010008566.1:0-16957 GCA_039654465.1 Melibe viridis
TTACTTTCCTCTGGGCTCCTCCATGACCCTCGTGTGTCGTGGGGCCCTAAAACCTCCAATAAACAAACAAACAAACATAAGATTTTTTTTGTTTTATTTTGACAGCAAAATGTTGCTCTGTTTTTGTTTGTTTTTTCTTTCTTGAATACTATGTTTCTTACTTGAAGTCTCTACTTGTTTCAATGGTCAAGATGAGTGGAAACTATGAAAGGACAAAAAAGACAAGCTCACCTTTTTGTGTGGATGTTATAGAGTAAAAAACGGCGCAGTTGATTTCTGATGGATCCTCCTTCTCCTCGTTGATGAACGTGTTGGTGAAGCCAGCCTGGGTGGAGGGGGTGGAGATGATTGGGATGGATGGGGGGGTGGAGGGAGACACGGGGCTAGAGGAGCCGCTCTCCGACCGGAATTCTCCGTAGCTGTCATCGTGGTGTAACATGGGCCGGAACCGGGAATTGTAGATGATGGACTGTAAAACAGATAAAAAAAAATGTTCCTTCTGATAACGATAAAACAATGTTAACAATATTTGAGACTTTGGTGTAAGATGCTAAAGCAATAGTCTAATTAAGAACTAAAGCATTTCTTTAAAATGAATGTCAATATGGTAATACCGTAAAGTGTAATACATCTATGGGAGAGACAAAGCAAAACAAAATTGTAGTCAATTTGAGGGTTTTTGTCACGGCATAGTGTTCCTAGATGGCAGCTCCTGTATCCATTTAATCTGACAAAAAGAAGATGAAATACTGTGTTGAACAATACGATTATTGGAGAAATAAAAATAGGCCTGTCTGTCTGCGATCATGATAGTGCCACGGCCTCGGCACCCATGAAGCGAACAGATCATTCATTGAGCTTTACACTTGATGCTAACAAGAATCACCTACATTGTCCATTGCAAACCATGATAGCCTGTGCTGGGGTTCAAACCCTCGCCCTTCAGCAAATAAGTCGAACGCCTTACCAACTGAGCCTCTGGGCCGCCTATTCAAGAAAAGGAAAAGGGAATCTCACATGTATGCTTGATGAGATCTCATTGGTTAAAGCTGTATGTAGCACGACGACAGGCTCCCTTGGCATTGAGTTATGCGTGAAGATGTAGCATCGCCGGTACGGGCCAACCCTCCTCTTGATGTCCTCCCACGTTCGTATTCGATGCACTGCTTCGTAGTTGGATACCTGAGTGGTTGGAAAAAAATCCAAAGAACACAAGGATAAAAAGGTCATTAAGAAGAAGAATATTTTGACAGTGCTAGCTAGTGTACCGGGGTTCCAACGGAGTACCTCTTCTACCTCTGTGACAGTCAGGCCAGGGTGACGTCCATGTTCCCGGGCTGCTGTATTTTGTTCCGTATCAGTCTGCTGATGTCCAAATGAAGTCAACTGATTTTTCTACATTCACCCATCTTTTAATTCAGGCCAAAGTCTTCTCTCTTACTCTTTCACTGTATTTTTTCCCCTCAATCTTGCGTATTGTAACTAAATTTTTCATACCTAGAGATCTGACAACATGACCAATTAACCTAGCTAATAATCCAGGTGAAAATGGGAGAAGAAATACAGTTTCTAAGTTCATGAAAAAAATTGTTACCTTTTGTACAAGGTCACATGGAGAGTTCCAGGTGATTCGCTCAAGATTGAAGAAGCCAACTGCAAACCACATCATCAACATTTCACGTAGAACCAGATTTAACTCCTGAAAAACCGCCACCTCCACGTCTTGAGTTGTAGAATGTTTAAAACTCTTCAGAAAAATTTAAGAACAAGAGAACAAATACCTATAAAAATTATTTTTTCCAATTTGAATAATCATTTTTACTCCGCCTATCAAACCACTCAGTTTTTCAGCTGCTGTGATTTTACATACAAAGTGTATCCAATGATACGCACTAGGTATTAAAGACAGTATAGAAACTTCACAATGAGAGCCCTTAAAAGTGTAATCTACATATTATTAGGGAGAAAGAGAGGAGAGGATTGATATAAAGGGGAAACTGGGCAAGTCTTTCTTTATGAGCTAAAAAAGGACCTTTAACATTCAATCTTTTATAAAAATAAATTATTTCAAAATGTTCATATGGTGGGAACCCTAAAACAAACTTTCAAATTGCTTTGTGCTAAAAAACAGCTAGCATTACTGATTTACAAAGGAGTAAGAGCACTTACCTTATACTCACGACTTCTGATAGGTATAAAATATATATTTTAAATTTTCCATTTTAAAAAAACTCAATTATTTATTTTTATTGGACGGACAGTCCCCCCAAAAAATGTGGGACCGTCGGCAGGGCCTGTAAAATGACTGTAAAGCATAACAATGGTGTGACAGCGGTACGGACATGAACCACATTTTTTATGAATGAACTCTCTGTAATTGTAACTACTTCCTATGTAACAGACTCACCAACACATCTCCTCTGAGATCCACTAAGAACTTGCTCTTTAACTGTAACTACTTCTAATGTGTAACAGACTTACCAACACATCTGCTCTGAGATCCACCAAGAACTTGACGCCTCCGTTCACTCTGCCAAGGTGTGAGAACATGGTTTTGTAGCGAGGTTTGAGGACAGACCTCATCCTCTCACAACTCATCAGGAAACTGGCATCCCCTCTTGTCTGGAAAAAAATTTGATCCGTGAAGCAAAGTTCAGAAATTCAAAACGGCAGTGAAAATAAATGTACACTTCTACCATAAAACTTACACTGATTACCCAAAGGGAGATAGAGCTCTCAGTGAAAATTGGGTTGAACAGGTAACCCAGATACTAATTTACAAACTGTTAACAGTAAAAAGCAAAACTTGCAGATTTTTCTGCTACTTTTATCACCGATAAGTTTAAGGGCATGGTCAATCCACAGTAGAACAAATTAAATATGGGAGCAAAGTTCGACTCCTGACACTGCTGTCTTACAAAAAATGCAGCCAAGTCTTCCAGCTAAAAAAAATCCAACCAATACCGGTGATATCAAGAAGAGGGTGGTGAGACTATTAAAGAAGTAGATTAAAGTGAGCAGAGGGACAAACTCAAACAGCAACAGGTAAAATGATATTTCTGCTAGCCAAAAGACAAACCAGCATAATGTGGCTTGAATGATGATTAAAACTCCAGATTGATGAATAAAATTTATAAAAACCAAACTGAACCTCAAACATCCAAACCTAAGTGGGGGAACAGCCAAACTTCCACCCACTGCACCACACAGACAACACAGGACCATCTACAAGAACCACCAGACAAAGACCGATCAATCTCAAGCCATCTGTTCCAAACCGTGACTCTCAGCAGGTTAAAGTCCATTCACTTCACATGAAGAATGACACAAACAAACAGAGGTTAACTGTAACTCAGATCATTCACATGACAAAAACTGTCACAACTTACAAAAAAGAAACATTATTGACAAATAAGCTGATCAACAGAATGGCTCTACGACTGAGGTGTATGTAGATGGCACAAGATTTATCAATCAAAATTGAAATAAATGCCAACAGGAATTAACAATATTCTCCAAGTGAGATACACGCCACCTGGAGTGATTAAGAAATGCCTAGGCTGAGTGCAGACCTGGGTCATCTGGTTTGCAGCGAAATTCATGAACCAGTCTGGCGAACAAAGAAAAGAGGAGCTGGCACTGGAAATAGAAGAAAATGAACAGAGAATAGTATAGGCACAGTGCTGAGGTGAGTCAAAGCCATAGAGAGAAAGGAAAAAAAAAGGAAGCCGTTGGAGGATGAAATCCATCCCAGGACCTGCCACGGCACCAACAGAAAATAGTATAGACACAGTACCAAGGTGAGTACAGAAAATAGTTTCGGTGCCATGGCAGGTCCTGGGTTCAATTCCCTCCTCAAATGACTATCTGTTTTTTTCCTTTCTCTCTATGGCTTTGACTCACCTCGGCAGTATGTCTTTACTATTTTCTGTTCATTTTCAGTCTGGCCAACAGAAGGTTTCTGATTCCTGCGAAGGACTTTTTCAAATTACCTGGGACTGAATGACTGTGTAAGCTGCTGAAGTGATTGTTTCCTTGTCAGGTCCGTAGTCTTTCGCCAGCTCACACAGAAATCTCCCTCGTTGGTCTTTCTGTAGGGCATTGTAGTAATCTATGAACTGGATACATTTTGCCTTGAAAAAGGAATGTATATACATATTAAAAAAAGGTTCAACTTGCGCAGCAAAATGAAAATGAAAAAGGAGTGAATACAAAATGCAGGGGTTGTTTTTAAGTCATTAATATAAAGGCACTGCAATCAATATAAAACAAATCAATACAGTGTAAAAGAAAAGAAAAACATTTACTTTGAAATTGTCACCCCCCAAAAAAAGATTTCATTGAGAAGCTTAATTAACTGTTGAAAGACTTTTCACCTTAAACCACAAAATTTGTCAAAGAGCAATAAATTATTTAGTTGGTAACTTCAAACACAATACTTTTCCATAAATTTTCCTCTACCTCTGATGTGAGAAGACTGGAGTTGATGTCGGAAAATGTCGTCCTCAGGAGCATTGAATTGTCACTGGGGGCGTTCATACTGCAAAAACCTTTCATGACAGAAAAACTGGCTGCAGGTTTTGGGTTGAACACCTGTAAGATAAAGAAGAAAATAGTATGTTTGTTTATTGTTTGTTTTAGGGCACCGCGACACACAAGGGTTATAGAGGCGCCACATACCCTAATTATTTTTTTGTGTTGAAAATTGAAAGCTTGGTTTGTTAAATTTTTAGAGTGTCTAAGACAGAATGGTAAGGTCTTGAAGTATCAAGTTGAAAGTGTGAAGTCAAAAAGCCAAAAAGATGAGCATCGTGGGGTCGTTTGGTGGGAAAGCAAAAATGATGAGTTAGTGTGGGGCATTTGGTGACTTCTATTGGGGTTAAAATAATCTATGTAAATGCTCCATTGAAATTGTACCAACCCTCCCCCATTACACTTCCAAAGTTCCTTTCGACCACACAGATTATTGATCACGAGCTGTTCCTAAACAAACTACACACACATAACCTCGAGTTATTGTTTACCAAATTCAGCTGTTGTAGTCTTCGTAGTGCGTCCATTTTGAACAATCGGCAGGTCATTGTGAGGTTCCTCTTCACAACATTCAACCCAATGAAGCTATTTTGGACATAGAATCAATGAAGGGGAGCAGACACCTTGAATCAAAGATTGCGAAAATATCTAGTTGCTTTTTGCAGACCGTCTCTTGTTTTTGTGCTTTCCAATAATATAAGCAAACAAGCGTCAGTCTAATTTTAACCAAATCATCCTATAGAGTAGAAGATTAAAAAAAGAATAAAACTATGTGTTTTGGAAAAAGGTGTAAGTTCACAAAGTGAGATCAACAAAATTAAATTCACGATCTCGGATGCCGAGGACGACAGTCAACAATGATCGAATGAGAAAGTAACCTTTAACCTTTGGAATGACCCTCAAAACAAGGACATCCGGCAACACATTTGACCTTTGTTAAACACAGTACACACATGATGCAGTCCGTCTGTGTGTAGCCTAGTGTCATGTCATGGGCGAAGGCGGATTGCATGTCGTGTTTATTTTTTTCTAACACAACCACGATTATATTGGAGGACAGGACATGATTTGTAAAAGACAGGTTAATCAAAGAGGTTTTGCCTTTGATTTCCCACTGCAAAAAGACTTCAAGAAAGAATTTCATTAACATTCAAATTAGACACCTGGTCAGAAAATTCGATTCGTGTTCATCTTACAATATGAAAAACGTTTTTCATCTACTGTTTCAGTTTTTATAGAAATAAGTCTAACCCTAAACCAAATTGAAATGAATTCTTTTGCAAAATTTGCCCGCATTCAGTGCAGGAGTATCTTGGCAAACTCTCAACTGACGGTTCCTTGTTTGTTATGTGAATCTCAAAGACTATTATCAAATTTTGATACAATATCACACAAGCGGCTTGCGTTGAGGAGAAATCAAGCAAATATAGCTTCTGCTGCCCGGCTATTTAGTACTGATCAGAAAGCAGTTAACAAAGTGGTGTCTGCGGCAGAAAAAATTGTTGGCTACCCTACATCCTTCCTCAGCCTCAGATGTTTGTTGTCTGACGAGTTGTCCAACGTTGCTATGCAGATGAGAAAGTTGGTTGGGACCAAACATCCACTTTTGAAAACAGCAAGGTGGGTGATAACTCTTTCCTATTCCCCGTAATTTGATAACGATTTTAAATATATGTGGTGACAGTTCACACGGCTAAAAGAAATGTGACAAAAATGGCCTCCTATTTTATCTATTGTCTTAACAAAAAGTAATTTTAAGGGTAAAGCAGTATCATTGGACTTTGGATTTAAATTCAAACTTTAAATAAATCTCATTTTGTATTCTCATTTCGATTTAATGAATTCTGTTTTTTGATCATCCCATGTAACTTTTCCCTTTTTTTTGTATCCATTTCTAGAGGTATGATCTTAGACGGACGGCACAACATGCAAATGCGGGGCCTACTTGTTATGCTGATAGCCAAAGCTGCAGGTCCGAATCCTGACCCATTGTGCCCTAGCGAAGAAATAGCAAGTGGAATTTATAACAGGTCATTAACAGTTTCAGTATAACACTGAAAAATAACATCAGTTCTGTGTGGGGCAACTCAAGCTTAAACATAATTTTTGTAGACATTCGACTACATTTTTTAAACTGATTTCTATGAAATGCTTATAATCTTATTTGATATTTTGTTTCCAACACTTTTTCTTTACTTGCTTTTTAAACCAATTTGGTAGTAGAAGTGACTTTGTACTTCGTATTTTGAATGATCAAAATTGACTTTTTCCTTTTTTAACTTGCACACAAGTTTTTGGCCATTGATTGGTTTGATAATGAGGTCTTCCATATCTTCTGGTACATCCTTCCATATGAAATGTGCATCTTTTGGGAAAATTTAGACCTAACCTTTTTTTGAAAAAAACAAACAAACCTCAAAACCAAAAAATAACTGCTTTGAAAAAGATATATTAAGCCTCCTCTGTGTTTATTTTCATCAACTAAATCCAGAAGTGAGAACTAGTATCATTTTTTAACCCTTTTTCAATATTTATGGAGATAACATAATTATATTTTGTGGTTATTCATTTCTATTAGCCCGACTATTAGGCAGACATTTTTGTTAGCTAGGCCTTCCATCTATTTTTAAGGATTTCATTTGATTATTTCATTTTACAGTCAGAGGTCACTAGCAGAGATCACGGAAGTTATCCACACTGCCAATCTTATTCACAAGGGTGTCGTCAATATGGATAAGCTGTCGCCAGATGACGGGCCAACCGCAGACATGGCATTTGGTAACAAGATTGCTGTTTTGAGCGGAGACTATTTCTTGGCGTCTGCCTGTTCGGGTTTAGCTGCGCTGGGAAACCCACTGGTAAAAAAGTGACTCAAATTTATTTTTTCCATAATGTTTATTTTGTAAAATTGACTGAATTTTTTCAAGATCTTTTTGAAGTGATAATATTGCCTGTTAATCCTCATGAATGGGTCAATGCTCTTGGAGTATGTTTTTTGTGTAAAAGTGTCAAACTTACCCAAGCTATCAATAATCAGGCAGAAATTTGAATTTGGTTAAAAGTCTTTACTCTCTCAAATACGGCACTTTGTTAAGTTTTCCAACTGAAAAAGGATCATTCATCGCTGATATCAAGAAAGAGCCATATGGAAATGTTCTTGCCTAATGACATTATGTGAACTGCTAAAGTGAGGCTTAGACACTGGTCATCCAAGTTGACACTGATATAAAATTTCTGTTCACTGACCACTTGGCCATCTAAGGAGTAGCAATGTGAAAATAAAATGAGCCATTTAATTTCTTCAATAGGGTTGTTTGAAAATTTTAAGATAAAAAGAATGAATGAAATTTTTTTTTATTCAACAGGTCGTGGAAAATGTGGCTTCGGCAATCGGAGACATAATGACAGCAGAATTTACACAGTTCACAGACCCCTGTGGGAAGCCTACAATTCCTGACTCTTGTGCAGGATTCTCGGACTGGCTTCGACAAACCTTTCTGTCATCGGGCAGTCTGCTATCCAAGAGCTGCCAGGCTGCGTTGATGTTATCAGGGCACTCACAACATCTACAAGATATGGCCTTCAGCTTTGGCAAAAATTTAACCTATTCGCATCAGGTAAATGTTGATTTTTGTGCTGATGTTGATGGTTCGGCAAAGTAAAGTGCTGATGTTGATAAAAATTTCAATCTATAAGTGAATACAGAAATTTTTACCTTAGAACTGAATGTCTAATATGAAATTCTTAATTGGACTGTAGATGTATGATCGACTGGAGAGAAGAAATTGGAGACAAGGATTCCAAAAATAGTTTTAGTCTTCAGTGTTTTGAGATAAACTACAGCAGAGTTAATGAAAGTTTATTGAAATTTCATTTTTTCCATTTTTAGTTATTTAATTTTTTTTTATGGAGGTTTCTAAATCTCATTTTAAAATCAATTTTTGCTAACTCTTGTCACAATCCCTGTCAGTTCAAAGGAAGTATAATATTTGGAGAGTCAAGGTATCCTAAGAGGTTGTTTTGAATACCGTACGGCATTCATAGGAAAATTGAGATTTTGAATTGGTGATTTGATCAGTGGGGGGAAGGAAGCACATCAAAACATTTTAAATGGTCACTTCCTCGATTGGGAATAAAATTCAGGCCTGCCTTTTCTAATCACAGTACAGGTTGTTGCATGCTGTTTAGAGTGCCTAGAGCCTGCTGCCAAGGTGGGGATAGTTTATGCGCGTTATAAATGTGCATTATTATTATTATTATTATTGATTATGAGAAAGTCTATATATAGAATTTCTTCTTTTTTTTTCTCCTTAGTTGTCTAAAGACATCCTGCCATTCACACAAAAGGAGGAAATCTACAATCTGAGCCTCACCTCCGCTCCAATTCTGATCTACAAGGAAACAGCCACGGCGGAAGAGTTTTTAAAACTTCAGGACCTTTGGGAAGGAGGTTTTGCCAACTACAAGGAGGTTTGTTCCTTTTGCATTTGAATACTTCAAGATCTTTACACAATTTTCACCAACACAGAGTTGATAGTAATTTTCTAATGATTCACTGCAATAATTTTTAATTAAAAAAAAAGAATATGAATGGGTTACATAATGTGCTGTAAATTGTGGGTAGTTCTTTGTGGGAATATAATAATGTAGCAATTTTCTTTTTACCAAGTTCAGGAACGCAATTTTGATAATATATCCTTTTATCACAGTCTGTTTTTTTATTGCCGCCAATTTCCCATCCACAGATGTGGTAAATTAATGATTTCATTAATTTGCCTTGATTTTTTACTTTGATTTTGAACACTTGCTCCTGTCAACAGAGAATGCGTGTCTTGATTTTGCTGCTGAGGTTATTGTTTAAAAAGCAAATAAATTAGTTTGTGTTGAATTGTATGATTTTTGATCAATTGTTTATTAATCAAATTGCCAAACTTTGAATATCTTATGATGAGATAACGCTCATGTGAAATTTTAAAAATGAAAATTTGCATGTTTTGCTGAAAAATTTCAGATTGTATCATTGATCAGAGCCAAAGGGGTGATCGACACTTGCCTGGTACGGTGCCAGGAATACAGGGATGCAGCCATCACGGCCCTAGACAGCTTCCCGGAATCGGATGCCAAATCAGTGTTGATCAGCATGGCCAATGTGATGAGCCAACCACTGCACTGAGTGGAGGGAAATTCTTATTTGGTTTTATTTTATTGTGAATAAAGAAAAGTTAAATTTCTGTCGATGCTGTTTCCATTATATTGTCAGTCATCTGCACAGCTGGTGCTGTCTTCTTTCATTGCACAGTTTACACCGGTCATTGTGTATGAGTTACTACTTATTTCTTTGAAGCAGAAAAAAAAAAGAAGGGAAAAGAATTGTTTGAGTTTCATTTCAAATATTTTATTTCAAATTTCAGATCTCTTTGTTTCAGTGTGTTATGTAACATTTCACTATCTGTCAAAAGCTTTATGGAGCTTGTATTCATTTTTGTTTTTGTATTTAAGAAGTGTGTACATCATATTTTTCAAAGCCGACAATAAGTAACCATTTTGAATCGAATTTGAATTGAAAGGGAAGAATAAAAGAAAAAGGCGAGCTATCCCAAGAACCCACAATAATGAATGACGATCTGTTGGAAAGTGATAAAAGAGTCTGTGCCATGACATGACTTTGTGCCTTTTCCTCCCGCACCCGTTACGGTGATAAAACATCTTCGAGGTTAATACCCGTCTCATTGCCATGAAAAGGAAAAAAAATGCAGTTCTTCAATCAACCTCTCAAACGGTAAAAATGTTGACGAAACTCATATTTATATGTCTAATAGAGAATGTGTAGAATTAGTAGAAATTAAAAAAAAAAAAAAACCAAGTCTGGGCCTTAGCCATTTTGGGTTTTGTGTCTGAGTCAGTGAGTTTGTCGGGGATGGAAACTGCTCAGAAAAAAAAGAAAAAAAACCCCCAAAAAACTGAATTCAAGTTGTTGTTTTGTTAAAGTGTGCAATCCATTTCTTAATTGTTCTTGATCAGGCCATTGGTGTGTGTTAAAAAAGTTCAGTTTTTCGGGGGTTTTTTTTTTGTTTGTTTTTGTTTTGTTCAATTTCAAGGCTTGATTTGTCCCTTGGTTTGTGCTTGGTGGATTTTTTTATTATTTGACTGTTCTGGGAACCATTTTGGATAGGTGGGGGGGGGGGGGGGGGGGATTATGATATGGCTTCAGGAGCAGGAGATTGATAGTCCCAAATGTGAGTTTTGTATGTTGGGTTTTTGTTTGTGTTTTTTTGTTTGTTTTCTTTATTATGTTGCTTTATATCCTTTCTGAGTCTGGGATGGATATTAAGTTAAAAGTTTTTATTATTGTTGTTATTGTTAATATTATTATTATTATTATTAAAAAAATAATTATTTCAAATGAAGGGAAGTCGTCAGTAGGAGCAAAGATTAAAGAGGACACATATGATAAGAGAGACATAGAGTACTATCGTTACCGTGTGTCCAATCTGACAGGTTTTGTCAGCTTCATCCCCTTCATGTCTAAGCCAACTTTGTTGATTTGAAAATTATGACAATCCTATCCACAATAGCAAGGACACATAGTCTGTCTTTTATGTGTCTGGCAGCTGTGCTATAGGATGCGGTTATCCCAGATACACACGTTTTTATGTCGTTGCGGGCCAGATGCTCATTTAAACCTGAGTGAGTGGACGGTTGGCAGGTATCCCCAGTGGACAATTCTACTTCTGTTCCTCATCTTTTACACTGAAGCTATCTTCTTACTTTCTCCCCTGTGCTGTGATGTCCTGTTTTTGTTGTCTTTTTTTGCAACTCAGTGGCCATCCCTTATTATGCCGGTGGTTGGTGGGAGCCCCTGGTGGGCTCTTCTATTTCTGTTTCTTTTCTTTTACACTGAAGCTATCGTCGAACTTTTGCCCCCTTTTCTGTGATGTCCTGTTTTTGTTGTCTTGTTTGCAACTCAAAGCTCGTTCCTTATTTCATGCCTTTTGGTACATGACTTCAGGGTCACAAGTTAAACGTACGGAGTACTTTTGTACACAAAGGGGGTTAAAGATTTCTGGGTCTTTCTGTACCATAATGTTGTTATATGAGATGGCCATTGCTTAATTTTGTAAGGAGGGATGGTAATTTTTTGTCATTGTAAATCATGTCTCGATGGTGTCGATATGTGTTTTGAGAGATGATATTTATTTTAGAGTGTGTAAGTCATCTCTCTGCTATTTGTGATTTGATCTGTTCCCTCTTTTAACTAATTCTATCATCTTACTTTCCTCTGGGCTTCTCTATGACCCTCGTGTGTCGTGGGGCCCTAAAATCTCAAATAAATACATAAACAAACGACCAGACCTCATCCTTGTCCAGCCACAATTTGAAAAAAAAAAACCCACACAAAAACAACAAAAAACGCTACTGGTTTCACAACGGCTTCAATAAATTAGTAAGAGTGGAGTTACGAAAGTCGAGGGAGATTAATAATATGGCGAATCGAACCCTTCTCACTCCTCTACAGGTTGGCAACAGTTGTTGATGAGCAACAAAAAATTATCGTGGAACCGGAATGCTTTTTCGTTGAAGAACGACGGAAACAAATGAATTCCAAGAAAGTGAGACCCGCCCCCGCGCCCGTTCCCCCTCCTCCCCTGACAAAAACACAGGGTAATATATTTGGTTTTATAATAAATACCTCGCTCTTTTGACACGATATACCGCAATTAAATAGTCAACGATGATGAAGAAGCACTTACAGTTACAGAGCAACCAGAGGTATGTGTGACACGTGATCCCTTGGCCACAAGTACAAGGAAACCTTGGCTTACTCCATCGATTGGATTAGGAAGAAAAAACAAACAAACCCAACCCGATATGGCGGACCATTTAGTGGCTGAAATGGCACATGGTTGACTCGTGTGTGTGTGTGTGTAGACACTGCTTGCACCCGATCCTAACCAGGAAAGCGAAATAAGAGTCAACCAATTAGCGTGCTTACAGTCCATACAGACAGTGCCCTGAGTCCTATTCTGCTGCACCAAAATCCTACGTGAACTCGTACTAAAAAAAAAAAAAAAGCCACACACACAAAAACAAAGAACTTATGCACACCAAGCCAAAACAAAACGCCGACACCAGCACATCAACGCCACACTACAGCACCACCGCCACCAGCAACAGCAACTTCCAACTAAGAAGAAGAAGACGAACAACAACAATAACAGGTCACGGCGTCATTAACAACAACAACAACAATAACAGGTCACGGCGTCATTAACAACAATAACAGGTCACGGCGTCATTAACAACAATAACAACATTTACAGGTCACGGCATCATTAAAAACAACAACAATAACAGGTCACGGTGTCATTAACAACAACAATATCAGGTCACGGCGTCATTAACAACAACAATAACAGGTCACGGCGTCATTAACAACAACAATAACAGGTCACGGCGTCATCAACAACAACAATAACAGGTCAAGGCGCCATTAAGAACAACAACAACAATAACAGGTCACGTCGTCATTAACAACAACAATAACAGGTCACGGCGCCATTAAGAACAACAACAACAATTACAGGTCACGGCGTCATTAAAAACAACAACAAGAACAAAAATACCATAAAAATAAAAAAAACAAAACACAACACAGTCAAACAGCAAAATCAACCACCACAAAAACACTAAACCTCAACAAAAAGCAAGGCAAACCACCATCCTTTGAAAAAAACAAACGCAAAAAAAAACCCTCAGAAAAAAACCCCAACAAACAAACAAAAAAGTACCAACAACGGACAACCACCACCACCAAAAACTTTCACCCCCCCCCCACCCCCAAGAAAATCCCCCCTCCCTCCCCGAGAAAAAAAAAACAAAGAAAAAAACAAAACAATAACAAACCCACTCCCCAAAAAAAAACAACAAAACAAAACAAAAAAAACAACAACAAAACAAAAAAACCCAACAAAACAAAACAAAAATAACCAACAAAAACAACAAAGAAACAAACAAACAGAAAACCACTACCAAAACCGAATGAACAAACGCTCCTCTTTCATATTGGTGGTGATGGTTGTGCAGGTGCTGGCGAGGATGGTGATGGCGGTACTGGTGGTGAAGACGATTGTTGTGGGGGTGTTGATGATACTAATAGGGTTAGTGGTGGTGGAGGTGGTGGTGGTGGTGGTGGTGGTGGTGGTGGTAAGGACGACAGGGCAAACTTGCGGTTGACCATGATGCTGTCGTTTATGACGGTATGATAATGAACGGGATGACGACGGCTGCGGCGACGATGATGATGGTGATGATAATATTGATAATGCAGTTGCTGATGGTACATAATGTTGGTATTGATGATGTTGACGACAACGGCAAAGATGATGATGATGATGATGATGATGATGATGATGAAAATAATGACGGTGATGATGTTGGTAGCAAACGGTGATGACGACGGCGATGATGATATTGGTAATATGCTGATGATGATGATTATGACGACGACGACGCAAGCCCCCTCCCCCCCCCCCACTAAACAAAAAAAACAAAACAAAACACACACAAAACAACAACAACCCAAAAACAGAAACAAACAAATAACAAAAATAGCTTTCCACTTTCGTGATTTGTTATTTTTAGTTTTGTTTCTTTGTTTCTTTCTTTCTGTTTTTGGTCGCCGCCGGCGTCGTCGTTATCACCCTCTTCGTTTATTACCAATATCTCTATCGTCACCGCCATCATAATCATCATCATCATCATCATTGCCGTCGTCATCATTTCAGAGTCAGTATGGTACATATCAAACCAAAAGATGTATAGTAGGACTGAAAGCAACCGCACACAGACTACCCGTGTTGATCCACTTCCCTGTCTGTGCGATCAAACCTGGTCAAACAAGAAATTATTATAGTCTTGCCGCAGCCAAAAAACAAACAAAACAAAAACCCCAAATTAGTCTATCATGCGCATGTGTACAGTTTTATGTGTGTGTGTTTGTGTGTGCGCGTACGTGTGTGTGTGTGTGTGCGTGTGTGTGTGTGTGTGTGCGTGTGTTTGTGTGCGTGTGTGTGTGTTTGTGTGCGTGTGTGTGTTTGTGTGCGTGTGTGTGTTTTTGTGCGTGTTTGTGTGTGTTAGTATGTCATCACGGTTGTCGTGAACGGGGAAGGGTACCGATAAAATAAGTTTTAACATACCAAGGCACAAAAAGCACAAGCAGAAAGCTATTAAAAAACAAAAAAAAAACAACAAACAAAAAAAACACAAAAAAACAACAAACAAACCCAAAACACAAACAACAACCCCTCTCCCCCCAAAAAAACAACAAAACAAAACAAAAAAACAACCAACCAAACAAAAACAGAAACAAACAAAACAAAAACTGAAAAAAGGGAAAGTTATAATATGTGAGAAAGCTCCCATATGGAGCAAATCACAGGCAGGGCAGCTGTTACAAGTAAGTTACAAGTTTAACACTAGAATTTCCGCAATGATTTTTCTTTGACTACCAACAGCTCAGCTTCCAGTTTTAGCAGTCTGTCATTTGCACCAATAAGTGCAACAGAAAATCTTTGATTTTTCAAAATGAAAAAAATCTGTCGGCACTCAATTATTAGACAGGTTTTGTTAATGAATTCTGTACAAATAAGAAATAGGTACACACACATTTTCATTTCATATAGCGTTCATTACGACAGTAATACTAATTTTTTTTTAAAAAAAGGAGAAGACTTGAAACTTATAGTAAGCTATACAATCAAATGTACAAATGATAAACCAGAAGTGGTTTGCGGTTCAATGGAAGAAGAAGAAGGAAGAAGAAGAAGAAGAAGAAGAATAAGAAGAAGAAGAAGAAGAAGAAGAAGAAGAAAAAAGGAGGAGGTGGTGGTGGTGGAGGATTAGGAGTAGGAGGAGAAATGTGTTGGAATAAAAAAATAAAATCGATTTGAAAAGAGAAATACTAAAACTGTACTATCGAGACCACAAGTTTTGAATGAATGACGTATAGACCTTGTGATTCAGACCCAGTCGGAGAGAACATTTCTTCTTCTTCTTCTTCTTCTTCCATTCATCTGACTCGGCTATGACGAGTATTTCTACTGTCAGTGCGCATGTTTAGTTTAAGATCTTATTAGTAAGGGGGAGGTCTTAGTGTAATGTAGTCTGGGCAGTTTTTAAATGAGTCAAGACGACTGCATTGGCTTATCTCAGCTAGACTAGTACCTGTGCTATTCCACAGCCTGATTGTGCAAGGAAAGAAGGAATGCTTGTGACACGCAGTCTCTCAATGCTCCAAGACATTATTGCTGCCTCGAAGTGGAACATGACGAATTCACTGAAAGACTGAAATTTCGACGAAAAACACGGGCCGAGTATTGTTTAATAATGCTAATTACGGTAGGTAGAGACAATCTTTAATCGTGTTGGCTTGGAATAGTTTACCCGTTCCCCCTTCCTTGAAAACGAACAAACTTTCCCGTAAAAAACAAACATAAAACAAGCAAAACAAGCAAACGAAAAAAAGGGAGGAGAAGGAAAAGAAATAAAGAAAAAACAAACATTCCAACCGCATCTACACATTTTCACACACAAACAAAAACAAAAACAAAACAAAACCAGAAACAAAAATCCTCAACCGATCTTTATTCAAACCGCCCAGCGTATTCAGAGGTTGATAGAAAGATGATGCAACGTACCTTTTTTTAAAAAAAGTCAAAACTGTCGAGTTTCCACGTAGTTATGTCGAAATCTTAGAATTGCAGCTGCGCAGAGACAGAAACTAGACATCGGAATCCCTTCAGATTTATTTCCAAAAATGCATTATTGAAAATTCCTATATGTTTGATTCGCCAAGAAAACTGAGAAGAATGAGATAAATCCTAAAAACATGTTGCGCAACAAAGTACTATGACAAATGACGAGAAAAGATGACTGTCTTTCCTGAGGAAAATCGCTTATCCAAAAGGAAAGTGTAAAAAGAGAACCACAGCTTGCTCCGACATGGAATTCAACGAAGAGTAGCTTTTCCGAGAACGGGTTGCTATTCGTGGGATTTCCTTACGCCTAATTTGATTGGTTGCTGCTTGATAAAGTTGAGCCAATCACACGGCTGTGTTTTAAAATAGAACTTGTTCAACAAGCGTGCAGGCGTTTCGGAAAGAACCTTTCGTAGAATTACCGAATCGTGTTTGATTAGTATGGGGACTTCAATCGCCGTTGGTCGAGAATGATTCGCGCCTATGTAAACAATGAGTCAGGAATTAATCCTTAAGTTATAATTTAAACTATAAGAGAAAAACGTGAATACCATTGGTCATGGAGAGGATAAAACAATTTCATTTCGGACTATTGACGATGATGATGATGATGATGATGATGATGATGATGATGATGATGATGATGATGATGATGATGATGATGATGA
>JBCIKM010008677.1:0-16938 GCA_039654465.1 Melibe viridis
ATAAATTTTTTTGTATGTTTGTTTTATATTATTGACATCTAAGGTCAGGAAAGGAAATGCCACAGAGACAAACTTGAAGAACATCAATGTGGACAAATTTGACCTTGCATTTGAAGTAGACCCCATGTTCCAAATGATGTCTGCTGCATTTGATGAAGGCGGTGCCAAGGGGTTGCTGCTGAACAGACTGGCTTTCTTCAACGATTCCCAGCACCTGATCTTAGACTCATCCACAAGCATCAATTTGGTAGAGGACTCGCTACAAAATTCCCAAGATTCCCGCAAACCAATTGATGTTACTGCTGTCCAAGGTAAGATTCTCTTACAATTTTTGTGTTATGTTTAAGGTACTTACTTACTACTTACTTGGGGCCTGTTATGCCCCCCGGCATGTAGGGCAGCAACAAAGGATTGCCACTTGTCTCGGTCCTGGGACAACCTCTGGATGGTCCCCCATGTATACCCCATGCTCTTAAGCTCAGCTTCCACAGTCCTTCTCCGTGTTATTTTGGGTCTCCCTCTTTTCCTTCGGAGTCCAATGTAGGGCAGTCTTAATGTTTAAGGTAAGGAGGAATAAATGTAAATTATTTTTATTTTTCAAGAAAACTACAGTATCTTTTAAGTTTTAAAAAAGATCAATTTAAGATGTATGCAATCGCTAGTAATCCTGTCCTTCATAAGCAATAATCCTTGTTTTGATTGAGTTCATCTCTTGAGCTGACTGAATGTAGGTGTGCTGAAAGCAAGATATCTACTCTTGTAATGGATACATTATATCCCTAATCTGCAGCATGCTCATGATTCTTTACAATGACTTTATTTTTCATCTTTGGCTAATGGCTATGTAAAGCATCTTGACTTACAGGATATACAGGCTACTTGAATGGGTTCTTTGGACATAGATACAATTTTGCCTTTGTGCAAGGCTGCATTGTCTTTAAAATTTTGTCCATAGTGCCTCGTTCAGAGAAGCTTACTGCTTAAATTTCCATAAATGGCTCTTGAAATTATCCATATAAACCATCACATCAATTTTTATGAAAGTTGAATGACTAGTAAATTGAGCCAATAGATGATGACAACAACTTGACCCCCTTTAAAAATAATATTTAAAAAATGCATATATATTTATTTATTTATTTTTTCAGAAATGTTAAGTGGTCTGAATCTTGACAAGGATATATGTCCCTCAATGTCAGATTTTCAATTCACAAATTGGAACGGAGAGGTTAGTGAACACGTGACACTTATTAATTTCAAAGGTTTTTATAAGTTAAAAATTATCCTTATGTTTGATCATTATTTTCCCTTTGCTTTCTATCTGTTTGCTTTACGTAGATATTTCTTTACAGGAAAGAAAGGCTTTGAAATTTATTTCACAAATAAATTAGGAATTATTATTTAATTAAAAGTATTTATGTTGGGGCCAGATTAGTGATGGAAAGTTTTGAAATAAGTGTTTTACAATATTTATGTATTATATTTTCAACCCCTGTTGTCCTCCACACCACAGGCTCCTGAGCTTCCAACAGCTAGCCAATCAGAGTATGCTTTCGATCCAAATTCTGAGCCCCAGCATTTGCCCAGTGTTGAGGAAGAAGCTGAAGCAATCGCTCATGAACATATAGAGGACTTTGATAATGCAGTCGATGATCATGAGAGTAAGTGGGATTCAAGACTTGTTTCGATATTGTCTTCTTCTATAATTTTCAAAAACTGAAATGGGTGGGGAGGGGAGTGAGAAGTTACTTTTTTATGCTTTTAGGACTGTATTGAAGTATGTTTACTAGCCAGCTGTTGAGAGCATTGAAGATATCACTTGCTTATGTTTTTTTTTTTTCTCCTCCTGGTTAGCATCAAACAATATAGTTGGTCCTGTGGATAGCATAACATCATCAGACATGGGAACTGCCGAGTTTGTGCAAAGCGCTTTCTCAGATTTAAGGTAATTGCTTGGATTTTTTATTTCGCTTTTGTTTCTATGGAGGTTTTGTGTATACGTGTGCTTTTTTTGTTATTGTTTTACAAAGATGTTAGAATTGGTCCTCCATCTCTGATTTATTTTGTTTAAAGAGTGTCTTTTAAGATTAGAGAAATTGATTTTATCGTAGCTAATGTAGGGTTTGGATCAGACAAATAGATATTGCTTCCAACCTGCTGTTAAAATCGTGGGAATGGACACCTTTTTAGGCTTTTGTATGACTGTGTATGCTTTTTGTTGTAAGGGTTGTGTGAGGTGTTTATTTTTGTGTGCGTGTGTATAGATCTGGTCACTTAGTTCTCTACCAGTACTGATCAAGCAAACTTAAAACAATGATAATTCTTGGTGTCATATCATCGTTGAATAAAATTGGAGAATATTTTACCACCTTTTATGGTGTGTATCCTGTTTGTCCCTTTTTTTTTTTAGTTTGCTAGCAATTGCCAAGCACTTAGTCTTCTTTTAGGTTAACTATTATATGCTAACATTAGTTTCGTATATTTTAATAATTTGGCACTATAGTTTTTCTCTTTAATTTTTTTCTCAATTTTCCTCTTTTTTGGACGCTTTTTACTGCTCGGGTTTGGAAGCTCTGCACTTACTGCTTGTTAATACAGATTCCTTTTTCAAATGACAAAGAATATTTTCCTTTTTAACTTAATCTTTGGCAAACAATTTTATTCATTTGACTAAAGTGCTCATTTGCAAATTGTTATCTTGTAATTCCAATTACAAGAAATGGTAATTTAAAACAAATGTTTAAATTTTGTGTGCTTTTAAATTGCATCAGTTCATTTATTACTGTTTTGAATCTTACAGTTCTGGCAGTGTGGGGAAGCTGAGGCAAATCCTGGCATTGGAACCGTCAGACTATTCTTATTTTAACAAAATTCTCATGGGTTCCTGGGCCGGACCAACGCACTGGAACATGGCAGCTGGTACCAAATCTTCAAGTAAGTTATTCTAATTCTAACATCTTCCGATGCAAGGATTGCGTTAAATGAATTATGTTAGTGTTGTATAATTTGGTTCACATGGAAAGACTTCTGCAGCGATTTCCATAAACAACTGTCAGTGAACTCAGCCTCAACCCAACCAAGTCTTAGATTTGAAGAGTTTTTAATATTGTTACCTGATCTCAAGGCACAAGTCCTCTTCTGTTAAATGAATGAATAAACATTGAATGGTTTTGTACTTATCTATCATTTGTCCTTCGTTCCGAGGAGAGTAGAATTCGACATTCATCGATTGACAATGCAAGTGACCTATATCTTTTTGAAATGGGTCAAAGTAAATGTTTGCATCGCAACCAGCATTTTAATGTTAGTTTTCTATAAAGAAAGTTCTTAACCTTAACTGGTATGGTGTCAACACCAAATTTTCCACTCAAAAGATATTCCAGACAGGTGACTGTCTACTGATGAATAATTTGAAACACATCTCTGCTTTTTTATTTTTACCTCATTCATCTCAATCACGGGGGCCAAAACCATTGCTTGGTTATTATGGCTTACTTTCAGTTGCCCATAGTTTGCAAATATTCATTGTTTGGAAGAAAAGTTTTTATTCATTTGTACCTCTTATGTTGTGTTTGTTGCATTTTGTATTTATCTCGCCAATTGTAAATGGTTTGTATGGATTTATTTTCACATTAAGGACCTGCTATTAAGGCTACCACTCAAGGCAAACGTACAAGAAAAGCCCCCTTGAGACTAACTTACGACTCAGATGGAAGTGAGCTGGATAAGATGTTTACATTCTCCAAAGCAACATCTATCACTAAAGCAACATGGTCAAAATACTCAAAGAAGCGAACAACTTTACCAGACGACCAACAAATGGACACCCAGGACAGACTTTTTAAACTGTTTCATAAGCCTCACATTATGGTATGTCAAGTTCATTTAAGCTTTCTATTTCTATGACTATATGGAAGTATTGTCTTTCAAAAGAGAAGCGCAAGGACTAGTTTCATTTTTATGAAGAGTTAATTAGAGGAGAGTAAATGTGACAACCAAAATAATATTTGCTTCATGATTGATAATCATTTGTTAACAACCAGTGATGAGTAGCCCTCTCTTGTTATCTTGTGTCTCATTTTTAGCAAACCATCACACCTGCTACGTCAGGTTTGTAATGGGTCTATGATTTATCAAATGTCCCTTGGCTTGGCTCGACTTTGACTCATCTTTTTTTCTCGCTCCTCTTGCTCTCGTTAGGTCCCTTCATCTGCCATCTTTGCTCTCCCCTATTTTTTCCACAGCCTTGGAACATTAGGATTAAAATATTTTCCTTGTATTTTTTAACCTTCAAAGCACCTGTAGAACTCTCAAAATGGATGGTTTTTAATTACATTTTCAAGATTTTCCTGAGCTGAAGGGAACATCTCTCAGATCTCTCCAGAGTTGTCAAGGTTTGAAGATTTTACAGTACTGGATACAGAATGATCTGCATATTTCAGGAGCTACAAATCATACTCTTTGCACTTGGAAAATTCCTGCGAATGATGTCTGAAATTATCCTTTAGCAAAATGTTTGCTCTTACATTGATCTGCTTTTTTTATTATTATTATTTCATTAGAGTCTCTGTTTCAATTATATTAAATGATTTTTTTATTCCTCTTCAGGTAAAACGCCAGTTGAACAATTCCATTGGCCGGGATGATGAAATTGAGAATTATGATTACAACAACAAGAATGACATGGAAAACTTTTGTCCAGTAGTTAGGGTAGGTCCCTTAATTATTGCTATTAACAAGAATAATTATTTGAAAGCTTACTCTGAATTAAAAGGTTTCATAAAGACAATCATCATCATCATCATTTCCTTAAATGATTGCTTTTGTTTAAAGGGTTTGTTTGTTAGCTTACTTTTTTGTTTATCTTTTTTTTTTGGGGGGGGGGGGGGGTTGATGGTGGTGAGTGAAACAGTTTGCTTTATAATGCAAAGTAGCAGGTAACATTAAACTTTTAATTCTCAGATTGTGTTGATTGATCATGTACATAGAAATGTAAGAGTGTTTTTCTTCTTCTCTTTTTTTTTTTTTCTGTCTTTGTCAAATTTAAAGGACGATGACGACATAGATAACTCATCAGAGGGTCTTGACTGGTCCAATGAAAGATTTTTAAGCCATTCATCCCAAATATCTCAGCAGTCTATGTCAGAGTCAGGGTTCAACGGAACAATCCTCACGCAGGACAAATTGGTGGCAGCACCAAACAAAGTAAGTTTGAGAAATTTTCAGGGCCGAAGGTTCTTATGTACCAGTTATATTGGGATAATTTCTCCTACGACAAGTAGGTACTTACACACATAAGAGAATTTTGTTTTACTATATCAGAGGTATGTGGTTAAAAAAGTGATTGCTAAGTTTTTAAAACATGTTAGAAGATTTTTGGGTTTTCTGTCATTCTTTTTTTTTTAATTATTATTCCTCCTTGTTCAGGTTCAAAAGATTCATATTCAGTATGCCAAGGCAGCTAAAAGAGTGGATGTCAAGAAATTAAAATCAACAATGTGGTCCATTTTGTCATCAGAAAGTTTACCCGTAAGTTGTCAACTTTTAAGCCAGAAATCCTAGATCCCTACAAAATAGTTGAAACAAATGGAACCCATTTGTCTCATACTTGAAAGATTTTAAATAGATAAAGCCATAATATGAGTCTCAGAGTACTGCTATGTGTAACTCCCAAATAGACAAAATGGTTGCCCGAGGATGGTTGATGCTGATGAATTCCCCCGAAAGGATTTAATTCACATTGAAACATGCAAAAATTAATTAATGGAACAGGTTGGACATCTCCAAAACGGATGGAATTCAAATAGTGTGTATCACAATATCATTGCAAGAAGTGTATCTTCAGCTCATTCTCTCAGCTTAGTAGATTAGAAGTGAATTTTTTTTTTTAGCAATGAGTTGTTTTTTATTGATGTGAATTAGTTGATAGAGTAAAGAATAGATATAGACTATAGACAGGGATGCCAAGAGCAATGAGTAGATATAGACACAGGAATGCCAAGAGCAATGAGTAGATATAGACACAGGGATGCCAAGCACAATGAGTAGATACAGACCCAGGGATGTGGAGAACAATGAGCAGATAAAAACACAGGGATGCCAAGAGCAGTGAGTAAATATAGACACAGGGATGTCGAGAGCAATGAGTAGATATAGACACAGGGATGCCAAGAGCAGTGAGTAGATATAGACACAGGGATGCCAAGAACAATGAGCAGATAGAAACAGGGATGCCAAGAGCAATGAGTAGATATAGACACAAGGATGCCCCAAGAGCAATGAGTAGCTAGAGACACAGATGCCAAATCTCTTGGGGGAGGGGGGGGGGTCGGCTCTTTCCAGGGTTCCTTTTATCTGTTGGATCTTTTTTTTTTTTTTAATTGTGTATTGGACTAATGTTTATATTAGGCATTTCATGAAGCTCCAGTAATTTTCCTATTTTGAAGTTATTTGGCATTTCTGTAGACAATGTTGGTAGTTGGTTGTCGACACCTAAGTGAAGAGGGGGATGCCATTTTTCCACTATTTTCCGCTATCTGTTGGTTCTGGTTTTGTTTTATATTCCGATATTCCATTGCCCATCATTTTCTATAATATTAATAATAGAATTTTGTCTTTGTTCACACAGGGAAATGTGGATTGGTATCCCTGGTATAACACTGGTATTGGTCCATTTGTTATTTTGGGAAATTATTCATAGATGGCAACAGGCAACTTTTTTTCAACATAAACTAGTTTATTCTTATTCATACTAATTGCTCTTTAAAATTGCAAAGATTGTCTTTATATCTAGAAGATTCAATGGACTCATAAATCCCTGCTTCTCAGCTTTGTATTTTTTTAATGATAAGTAAAGATGCATTCAAGTAGTTTCTTAGCTTGTGAAGTCGCTTTCAAAATGATCATTTCTGCCGGCTGTACTGCTTAATTCTCTTTTGTGATAGGCTTGGTTTTGATATGAAAAAGGGGTGAAGGCCATTCTTATTTATGAATGACATAACACTTGGCATTGGCTCATTTTAAGAAATATGAATTGACCGATGGATAGATTCTGATATGGAACTCTCATAGGTGATTTTTTTTTTTTTACTTTTTGTTGTGTCATTTGAAATTTAAAACCTCCCACTCTTCCCTCTTTTGGATACATCCCACCTCCAGCATTTATATGATTCTTTATATTAACAACCAATAGATAAGATAACACTTCTAAGTCTAATTTTGAAACCAGAAGAAAGCTATGTCTACCATATGCTACGAAAGCAGAAATATGTTTGTCTGAGGAGAGCTTAAACATGAATAAAAATTTTCATGGACATTCAGTTATTATATCCGATCCCTTGTTTTAAGACCAAAATTGCTTTCAAAGCGAGGTTGCATTCAATGTAGTCTGAGGCCCAGTTGCAAAGACCTAGTTGAATCTGACTCCTGCTGTAAGGCTATTTTTAATGTGCATTCTTAAGATAGTAATACATTACTCTGATTAATCATCCTTTTTTTTCTCTCTCTCTCTCTCTCTCTTTGCCTCATCAGGATGACACCCAGGTGCCAATCCCACTATCAGAGACTGTACCCTCTGCAATGACCATCCCCCAGACCTTCAGTTTGCTCAAAGACATCATCCCTGCCAACATTTCTTCTGGGATGGCCAAAAACCTCACCATCCAAACAGTCTTTGCCTGTCTATTATATCTCACCAATGAAAAGGTGAATAATACTTTTTTTTGCCCTCTTTCATTGTACTGACAGATTCGCTTTGCTGAATATAAATAATAATAATAATAAATAGCTTTTGTATAGCGCATAACCAGGACTAGGTCTTGCTCTATGCGCTTTACACATGCAAGGGATCATTTGTGTAGCGCCTTTTTTCCGAAGCCTCCAGGCGCTTAACAATACCATATCCCTGGCAGACAACGCACATGCAACATATATGACGTTACAAGTCACCTGTTAGGCGTGTTACAATTTTTTGGGACAGAGAGACAGCGTTGTCTACAACCAGTTATTATATCTGATCCCTTGTTTTGAGACCAAAATTGCTTTCAAAGCGAGGTTGCATTCAATGTGGTCTGAGGCCCAGTTGCAAAGACCTAGTTGAATCTGACTCCTGCTCTGACTCAATTGTGAGAAATGGTAGATTGTATAAAATGCCAGCTGGGTTTGTTTTGTTTTTTTCACTTGTTCTGGACAAATAATTTGAAGGACAATTAATAAACATCATCGGTAAGGATTAATTTGGAATATTGCTTGGACAGTGGCCTTGATGCCTACTCATTTTGATTTTCAACTGCCAATTTTATTCTTGCTCCTTCTGTCTGTCATTCTGTCTCTCTCCCCAACCCACATTTTATCTTTATAAATGGTTCAAAGTTCTTTTTTTTTCTCTCTCTCTCTCTTCCTCAGACTCTGAAGTTGTCAAGCCAAACAGATATGGATGACATTCAAATACAACAGGATACTAGTTTATGATAAAGATACATAATGACAATAATGTCTGTTTGATATTTAGAGAGTGCTTTCCATCTCTAGTAGATATGTTTTATTTTCAATTGTGAGAAATGGTTGATTGGATAAAATGCCAGGTGGATTTTTGTTGTTGTTTTTTTCACTTGTTCTGGACAAGTATTTCAATTTGAAGGACAATTAATGATTAAAAGTATTTTTTTTAACAACAACAAAAAAGTTGGGTAAAAACTTGTATTGAATTACATGGTGTATATTCTAACGACTGCCTTTTCATACAAAGATTCATTGTTTGTTTTGCAATAATGTTGCAATTCAACATGAGATTCAGGGTTGTCCTTTAAATCTCCCAAATCACTCTTTTAGGTTATTGCATGACTCGCGCATTGTACCCCCTGTCACATACTATACAACAGAATTCGCTATCCTGTTGTACAGTTCATCTTCATGGTCACATGCAGGGTTTGCATACTTTTTGTCTCTAAAAAAAAACCCTTGAAAAAGAAAACCAAAGGCTTTGTATCTTTAAGTTCAATTATCTCATTATGTGATTCAGTACTTTGAAGTTTTGTTTTGCAATCCTTATCCCTTCATACCACATTAGCAGTGTTGGGAACCAGCTCCAAAGAGCTCGGAAAAACTCTGGATCACAAGAAATGAAGACGAGTAGATGATCAGTCCACCGTGCCTTATCTTGTGTGGCATAATGAGCAATACATAAGGCTATTACTCGACCGTACTCCAAACAATAGTTGCTGTCGCCTTTGGTGGTATCTGCTCATTGAGAAAGACCAATGAACCGATTTACCACAGGGTGTACCTTGAAGTTAATGAGGAATGATATGACGACTATAACAAAAACTTTCAAGCATACAGTTGTGTGCAAAAAAAAAAAAAAATTTAATTTCATGAAGGGAATTTGATGTTCAATCTTTGATAAATCATCTCACCGAGTTTTGGAAAAGCACTCTCCATTTTAACCTTGCTCACTCTTAAACAACTTGGTCATTACTAAGTTTGTGCTAAGACTGCAGCTTCTTAAAAGTAAATTTAACACTTCATTGTTTTATATTGTAAATACATGTGCAGAAATGTTTTTAAAAATGTAGAATTTCATTATTGTTTTACAATTTTTATTGTCAAGTGCAGAAAATTCTCTGTGGTCTCTCTTCCTACTGGTCTTGTATTGTCATATGTTAGAAGTTAATTGTAAACAATACAATTGGTAGGCCAAGTAGTTTTAAATTGTCGTTCCCACCACTGTTATTCAGTATGGAAAAACGCTTCTTTGTAAACAAAAAAAAACAACTTGGCTTCTGGTATGAGTAGCTTCGATACTTCACTTCAACCGACTGTTGATTTACGGTAGATGTTGATTGGCATTTTAATGTTCCTTACGGCAGTCCTATCTCTTAAGACATTTAAAATAGGCATTTTTGTGAAGGAATATATGAAATTGGCCTTCAGATGTGTTTATTTTGTGGCGGGCACATGCTAATGAGGAGGATCGGTTTGAAATTAATGGCAATCGGTGCCGTCTCATTGTTACAATCCGTGATCGAACAGACAAAAATTGACCATTAATTTTGTTTTCCATATTAAAGAGAAGATGCACTGGTGAGAATTAAAAATCTTGATTATTTTTTTTTTACTTGTATGTAAGTCCCTTGCCGCTGGGGTTGAATTCAGGATTAAAGATTGTCTGGACAATACTGGGAGCAATACACACCACTCAGTACTTTACCCTCCTCCTCCTCCTACACATAATATGTGATCTTTGCTAATGTAGAGATTAATCGGGTATTCTGTTTTGAGTGTGCCTCTTTTCATATCTGTTCTTATGAAAGCTCTTTTTCCGCAACATGTTTTGAGTGCCGCTGAAATTGCTGTTATGTCCCTGAAATTGGGGGCTGGTTGTCCCTGAAAAAAAAGAAAAAAGATGTTGGTACTTGGCAGCTCCTTTTTCAATTCTCAATGAATTTAAGAATCTACTTACTATCCTGTCATATTTAAACTGTGCTTTTGTGTTCATTATTGAAAGTATATTAATTTATATAGATGTACTTCCAAAAGTACACAATTTTTTTTTTGCAACATACACAAAGGCAGCAAGAAGTACACGATACACAAACCATAAAAATTTTCATAAATATAATATAAGAAGTTGCTTTGTAAGCTCAGTCCTTTGTCGTCCCTGATGTGAAGACAGCAATCAGTGGTCATCCCAAATTTCTTTTGTGTGATACATAATGGCTGAGTCTCTTGTTAATGCACTCGAGAAAGTTCTAGACCTTGCTGAATCATTGGCGGGGATGTTGATTTATGACCATTGTGTGTGTATGGCTTCACTATTCTTTTGGAGAAATGGTTTGGTTTGCTCATTTCTATTATTAATCATCCAAGTTAAACCCAAATCTTTACTCATGCTTTGTTGTTACTTCTATCTCTTCCATGCCATATATATGCTGTGCTGTGAACTACAGTTGAAATAGCCATAAAAGTCTCAACAAAAACATCACCATTATTTATTTTTTTATTTTCTAACTTTTTTTTTCCTGATGTTTATTATGACCCACATTTGGTATTTAATAATATGAGGAATCTCTTTCAACAAGAGACTCTTATGTGGAAAACTTTTTTATTTGCTTTCCTTGCTTCTTACTAAATGGGCAGTTGCTGGGAGTCCTTTCTGTCCTTTCTTCTTATTTTTATCGTTAATACTGAATTTATTGTCTTACTTTCTCCTCTTTTTTGTGTCCTGTCTTTTTTTATTATTATTATTTATTTATTTTTATTTTTTGTTGATTTTGTTTGTGTTCCAATGGTCATCATCATCAGTAAATCATTAATCTGCTCTAAATGAGTTAACCTAAACTACGTCTATCATCTTACTTTCCATTTGTGTGCCTCTATATGCTTATGTTGTGGCAAGGAAAAAAACGTTTCAAAGCTTCTCATTAAAACAAGACTTTAAAAAAATTCAGTAATTTGTAATGTCCTTCTGTGATTTGAATGCTCATATATGTATAACTTAAAATTATACAGATTTGCCTTATTATTTTTTTGATACATTCTTCTCTTTTGTCTCATATTTGTTGGATGTGAAGACGGGAGAATGATTTTAAAGTTTGGAACATTAACTATTAATTTTATTGTTATCAGTAAGGTATAACATTGCTTTAAAAGTTTGCAAGTCATCTATCTGCTTTTGCAATGTAAAAGAACTGTCAATATTTTAATGATGGAATAGTCACTATTTTTATGCCAAACTCCTCACTTTGTCATTGTCTGAGAAATACTGTAGATTCTCTTTTCTCATGCTCCACCATATTTTTGGCTCTGAATAAATTGAAATGAAGAAATAGAACTGAAGCTATTGTCTTACAAACCCCCTCTTTTCTGTGATGTCCTGCTTTTTGATGTTTTTGTTTGCAGCTCAGTGGCCATTTTTTATTCTTGTTTGGAGAGTGACGGATGGCTACTGCCAGGCAAATCAGTGCCGTGGCAGGTCCTGGGTTCGATTCCCTCCTCCGATGACTTCCTGTTTTTTTCCTTTCTCTCTATGGCTTTGACTCACCTCTGCACTGTGCCTTTTCTATTTTCTGTTTATTTTCATTGAATGGGCTTGTTAAGGCTCTTATTCTTGAGGACAGAAGACCCAAAGTTCATGAACTTTCCGCTAGGCTAAGAATTTCTTAAAAGGGGGGGGGGGGGTGTTCGTTTTATAGTGTATAATTATAATCCACCAGCGGAATTTCAGAAAAGTCGCAGCTCGATCGATACCCAAGAATTGACAAATGGGCATACGGAACACATGGCTAGGAGTCTCATAAATTGAACGAATAGTCTTGATGGAACAAATTTTGGGCGGGCGGTTGGTGGGTGTCCCTGGCGGGCACTTCTACACTGCTTTTATTTTTTTTCTTTTATACAGAAGCTATCGTCTTACTGTTCCCCCTTTTTCTTTTGCATCTTGTTTTTGTTGTTCTGTTTGCCACTCAGTGGTCATTCCTTATTTCATGCCATTTGGCACATAACTGTAGGCCTTCCAGTCAAACATACTGAGTACTTTTGTACTCAACAAAGGGGGTTTAAAAACCCTGGGTTTTCCTGAACCGTTACGAGTGATGGCCATGGTTTATTCTTGTTCGGAGAGATGATATTTGTTGTCATTGTAAATCATCTCTCAATGGTGTTATTATGTGTTTTGAGAGATATCTATTTTTTAGTGTCAATCATATCTCAGCTATTTGTGGTTTTATCTGTTCCCTCTTTGAAAAACTTTTTTGACGTCATCAATTTTAACAGCATCACACCTCTTGGTGCGTCAAATGCGAAGATAAAGAAGAAACCGGGTCAAAAACTGAACAGATATTGCTCAAATTGTGAATTTAGTTAATACAAAATGACTTAGACTTGCAAACTTTCAAAACAAAGCATTCATAGACATAGAACTTATTTAGAAAAGATGCTGTTGATTTTGTTGTTGTTTTGTTTTTGTTTTATTTGTTGGGGGGATGGAATGGTCTATAATACAATAAATCTATAAATGCGTTTAAAAACTGCTCATGTAACATGCTCCACTGGTCTTCCGATGGTTAAGCTTCCACAGACGGTCTGGTCCTGACCAGAAGACTGGTCCTATTCCCTAAGGGAAATATCGACGCGGGAGAGCTGAGAGCGGTATGACCATTTGGCCACGGCACCTAGGCAATGAGCTAATAG
This sequence comes from Melibe viridis, assembly GCA_039654465.1. NCBI lineage: Eukaryota > Metazoa > Mollusca > Gastropoda > Nudibranchia > Dendronotidae > Melibe > Melibe viridis. Next base: position 13,189 of record JBCIKM010008677.1, read on the forward strand.
GCAGACAATCGTTGAACTTTGGCACCTGCCTCATTTACAATCGTCCTCCCTCCCTCTCTCCTTATAAAGAATTGCAGTTAGGCAAAGGACCAAGGACCGCAAGGACTAGTCTTTGTAAACTGGTCCTTGCTCAGCTGTACTTACAGGAACAGGACTACCTTCGCGGCTCCCAAGCCAAAACTTCATGATCTCTCCTGCGTCCAGTGTACTTGTTCCTTGTTCCTTAGTTCATACGGAAGCTTACATATATATACTCCAACCATGGTATTTTACATTTTACGACCTCCCCTGCTAAGATTATACTACCCCTCTCCACCACCACTACCATCACTACGACCACCAGGGGCCAACAGTTACAAACTCCTGGTATAAAATAGAAATAAACAAATAACTGGGTTGGATTGACATTTGGCCTTGGTGGAATCAGGTACTTTCCTGAAAGTGTTAGAAGTTTCTGTATGTAAACAGGAAAAATGTGCTGCACATTTCGGGTGTCCCCTTCATCAACAGGACAACAATTATAATATTGAAAAAAATAAATAAATAAAAATCACCAACATAGAGGATTTGTATGGGTGAGATCAGCTCAATAAAGTGTTTCTTAAAACAAAGATCTTGTCTTCGCAGAGAAATCGAAAGGAATTATGGTGAATTTTGTCTTGTATCTTTTCTTTTGTTTTGTTTGTTTATTCATAAATTAAACTGAAAATTTGATTATTTTTCATTTCATATAACTTTCGTAGGACACCACAGAGAAGGACAGATTTCCGATCCCTCAATGACACAGAGAAAAAGATTCCCATAAAACAGGCACGGTGGCTCAACTGGTAAGTCGTTGGACTTCCATGCTGAGGAGCGTGTTCAATTCCTGTCGGAGCCATTGTTTTGTGTCCCTGGGCATGGCACTTACAGAGATATTAATATCCCTGGGCACTTGACAACACTTTAGTCATCATATCGGAGATGTATGTAAAGCTCAGAACGTGTCGTTTCTCAGACCATAAAAGTGTACCGCGCTTAACATCGTGAAACATCATATGTATTGTATTATCGTTCTCTGCCAGGGGATTTTGTTTGTAAAGTGGAGAGTATTTTGACGACCGTGGATACGCGCTAAATGTCTTAGAGTATTATTAATATTAACTGCCAAATATAGCCTCTATTTCTTTAAGGTCTGTTTTGTGAATAATGTCAAATTATGGAAGTGTTTACTTTCCAATCTATTAGATCAGCCGTCATCTTTTTGCTAACTTATTTAAAAAACAAACAAACAAACCCAAAACGCGGGGTTTAAGTTTTTGCATTAATCCCTGTCTTTTGTATTTCATGCAGCAAGAGATGGAGATGGTTTGGCTTGGTATTATGACTTTTGTTTAGTTTGGCTGATAATGACAGCCGAGGACAGTTGAGAAGAACAGCATGTTTTGAAGTACAATGAACTAGTCTAGTCAGAGAAAGGGGAAAACCTCATCTGCGGTCTAGTCAAAAGAGATCAAAGTGAAAAAGATACAAATAATTAGATAGCTTCATTGACTTTACAAAAGTTGAAAGCGATCTATCAAAAAAACAGAATTTTTTTTTTCAAAACGCCAGTTTTTCTTTTACAGAATTATAGCTTCAAGGAAGCTTGAAAAGTCTAACAACGTTTATAGTTTGTGTTTTTCTCTCTCTCCTGAATTCAGTTTTTTTTTAAAACTTAGATGAAACTTGCAAAAGCCGACATTGCAGTCTTGTTTCGTTTTCGCTTTCGATTTCATTTGTGGCAAAACGCAAATTTTTATTGTATAATGCACTCGAGTGATTTTGATAGTCCAAAAATTATTTGTAATCATTTGTTTTATAAAAAAGTTACAAAAAATGAAATAGTCCACGCTATCACTAAATTTACATGTGGGCGAGATCTTTCGGTTACTTCAAAACAAACATGGCCGACTCAGCTTAGACCTTGGATTTCTTCTAACGACAAATGTACGTGCTTACCATTTATCTTTGGATATTCTTTCAACAAGTTCAGGCAAAGTGCAAAATTGAAAATTAATAGATTTGCACTGTTTTCTCGATTCATCTGGTTTGAGTTTAATAATCTTATTAATTAAATTTGGACAAAAGTTAGGTATAACGAGTTCCCATGTATCCCATGTCTGCACTTACTGGAATTGACCACAAACAGACCACATCTCATATTATTTTCCAGCTAAAATAAAAAAAAAACGATTAAGCATCATGAGGCCAGTTGCAAAAGCCTTATTAACTGTAGTGCACGAGAGAGAGAGAGAGCTTGACTGCATGGCCCTGGTCATGAGTCCTGTCCAATCTAATGATTGAGGGAGTTGACATTCAATACTTAGAGTGCGATGTCCTACTTAAAAAGATGTATGTTTAGATATTCTGCACAGAGGAAATTCCCTGTATTTTGTAAATTTCAAGGATCTCAATTTTTCGCTACATAGCAGATTTCCGTGATCATGATGAACTCTGCCTTGTCTCCGCTACTGCCATTTTCCTGCGTGAAAGGTTCACACTTTGGCTAAATTGTAGCCACTCGGCTGCTAAATAAGTCCTGCTCTTTGACAGGCCCGCTGTCTCGCCTGTATAATCAAATGTACTGAAATCTCCCGCTATATCTTCGCTGGTCAAATTGTTGACAGTCAGAAGTAGTGTTCTGCATTAAAACCTTATTGAAAGTTTATTTCTTGCCAATGGTAGATTTAATCTATGTTCCTTAAGATACCCAGGATTGAAACATATGGATGTCTTTGTGAAAAAGGATGTTGGTCGTGTTAAAGTTTCTCCTTTTTAAAAGATTAAGATTCATGAACTTTGTTGGGTTCTCCACAAATTTTGTTCAAACATTTCTGTGGTGTCTCTACACTGAAAACCATGTTTACACTTGACAACAGAGCAAGATCGAACTCAAAAGTGTTTGACCCACCAATAAAGGATAAATTTTTGAGTTCATACTGAAATAAACGTACTAAATAAGAGACTGGTATGAGTGCTTGAATTAAGTCAGTTTTGATTATTGTTTGTATATTTGACTAGATCTGAGTCATAGAAAGAGGAAAGGATTTTGGTAAAATTTCCCTGTATCATATAAAATTTGATTTGTTACCAGATATGGCTTCTTGTGGTCTATCAATTGGGGAAATGAGGTTGGAAGTGTCCCTGGTATCTACTTCTATTTCTTGTCTTTTAATTGGAACTATCATCTTCAGGGTTCCCACTCAGTTGGGAAGTCGTGAATTTCCAAAATTTGCTTCCGATTGGGAAGAAAAGGTCTTGAAAATGAAAATTGTCTCGAATTTGCCCATTGTGGTTGGGAAAATCTATCGGCAGTTCACAGATGCCATTTAGAATGAAAAAATTTGTTTAAAAAGACGATTTTCCCTATTTTCGTTACATAGAGATTTGAAACACAGAAGTAATGGCGGGGAGCAGACACCTTGAATCAAAGATTGTGAAAATAGTAATTTCTCTATGGCTTTGTCTTGTTCTCCTCTCGACACCGTATTCATACAATTACTATTTTCACTATTAACATAGAGATTGCCAGTTTGGTGACAAAAAGAGCAACACAGCAACGTCCGTAGGTGATTTGAGGTGTATGAACTCTGATTAACTGAATGTTATGATTGGCTCTCAATTGTTTATAACTAAGCTACTCTCGTTTTAACTTTCTTTCTTTATCTTTACCTTTAGTACCTTTCAGTGTAAGGTTTAATTGCTATGCACAAACTTTCGCCACTGATC
>JBCIKM010008788.1:0-16935 GCA_039654465.1 Melibe viridis
TTATTATTATTATTATTATTATTATTATTATTATTATTATTATAATTATTATTATTATTATTATTATTATTATTATTTATGTATTTATTTTTTTATTTAGTTATTTGCAATAACTTAGATTTGATTCGTGTAGAATGATGGTAACTATTCCGAGTTCATATTTTTAGACAGGAAGTTGTTATCCACAAAAGCAACCTAAAAGTATGAATTGCTTGTTCCATCATACGAGAATTCATAAACAAAAACAGTGTTCCGCAACTCTCTGCTCAGAAAGCATCACTGCTCACCAGTATCCTTTCCCCTTTGATTGCCCTATCAATGCAAGAAACTACACCTGAGGGAATTCTTCTTTGTAAGAAATCTTTTCGTGAGAGCAATCTGATCTATGGAGCTTCTGTTCGGACTCAAGTCGGAATAAAGACTTCGTTTATAATAAGGATAACCGCACATGAAGAAGTTTTCTTGAACATCCTTTCACTCTCAAAACAAACACTTGTATTTGGCTCACTTTAATTTTTCCTACTTACTTGCTTTTAGCCGTATTCATTATCTGGCATTACCTATTTTATTTCTCTCCCACTCAAAAAAAAAAAAAAAGTGAAAAAATTTTGGTCTTCCTTTATTTTGCTACAATTTGCTACCTACTTATTCATTCATGAGTACTAATTAATCATTCCATTATTGCTCTTTTGGCTTTTTTTCTTCCTCCTCACTTCCCTCTTCCCTCTGCAAATGCAAACCTCAAGACTCGTTAGATGGGTAACATTTTTGCCTTTTGATATCTATTTGCTCTCATACTCCCGCTTGTACGGTCTCTTGTGCTGGCCACAAGAGTAGGTTGTCTCCCCCTCCTACGCCGCTCTCACAGGGTATTTAGCTCCCAGATATATGGTCTTACTCATATTGACTTTTTTGCCGACCCATTCACATAGACCACAAAGACCAAGACCACAAAAATTCTTCCGATGTGACTTCAAAAGAGTTCTGTATTTAATTGCATATTTCAGCTTTTCGATTTCCTGATTTAGAGTTTGAGTCTAAATAAACACGGCCTATTGGAAATTCGCCAAGACTTAGTTGGGTGTAGTGGTTCCCAACCTTTGCTTAAACATCCTGGTGGCTAGAGTGACCCCTAATTAATATGTGTATGAATAATTGTCGATCAGACAATTTTTATTTAAATTTTAGAGGAATCCTTGGACTCTGCAGATATCTATTTCCTTTTATGTATTTTAGACATCCAGATAGATAAGGATTACTGAAAAGGAAAATGCAGTGAATATCCCACAATGTGATAAAGGGAAAAAGTGATGGGGCCTTCAAATGTCTTCACTTTTCAGTCTTTTCTCTTGGCTTTTTTCTTTCTCGACATCCTAATCATTTCTGATGCTCCTCAATGACACTTCACACCCTTTACAGTGCATGCAACTTTTGACAGGAGGATTTGAGGCGCTCAAAGCACCAAACTGTATTTTAACCTTTCTAATCTTTTTCAGCAATTATCTCCTCTTCCTCAGGAATTGAGCCCAATTAAATGTTCCATGAGCTCGGGAAAATCTTATCAACTTGGGCTGTAACTGTATGTCTCTATAATGGCATGAATTTGATGTTTGTTCTGGCTGTTAATTGATGTCTTTTTTAGATGGAAGGTTGGTTGGTTTGTCTTTATTTTATTCTTGAATTTTCTTTGTCTTCTTATTTATTTTCTGAATTCAATATTATGTAAAAACATTTTCTTGACTAAAAATTGGTTGAAATCTTAAAACTTCTTTTCAGCCCACTGAAAAGGATGGATGTTCTGATTGAGTTCCTTGAGGTCGCCATCCACTGTGTACTGTACAACAGACAGCTCTATCCACAAGGAGTGTTTGAGAAGAGAACCAAGTACAACATTCCTGTACAGGTAAGTTTCTGCTGACAAGGCACTGCCTGGTAGCTAGTGAGTGACAATATACCTCCCCACCTCCCCTTTCTTACCTTTGTATTTTGGACAAACCAGCGTAAAATGGTTTTGAAATTGAGTTCAAAATCAAGCTGTGAGATCTGTGATGTCTTAAGAATACTTTTGCCTTTCCATATCAGAAGCGTCACATCATAATGAATACATCCCTTTTTTTTTTTCAAATAAAATTCATTTTCAATACCAGTATCACACCAAAGGCTGAGCTTTATTTTCCTTACTACTCTCTTTGACTTGAGTAACTTCTCTTATTTTTCCCCCAACAGATGTGCCTTCATCCTGATGTGAACAGTTACATAAATAGTATTCTAGAAAGCCTAAAGATCTTGTTATCCAAAGGAGTTATCCATAAAGTATCCGTGGTTGTTTTGCAAGAGGACACTATGCGCCCTGTGGAACGGTTTGTGTTTGAAATCAGCAAATTCTGCAATGCAGTGTCAAGGTGGGTTTTATGTGTCAAATGATGAAAAATGTAATCTTTATGTCTAAATACTTTTTCTATCCCTATATTGATTAAATTTATGCATAGTAGTAACAAACTTCAATTTGGTATAAAGGAAAGAGGCATCATTTTTCCCTCACTGTGCATGGTGTACAGTCTTGAAACAATTTTTTTTCAAATATAAGAATGGCACAGTTGTATTCTACCTCATTACATGTTTTTTTTAAACTAGTTGGTTGCTATAAAAATGTCTCTCTACATTTTGTCATTTTAGTTGGAATTTGTATGGTCAATGTCTGGACTTTGTCATTCTCAAAGATTACCCTTAATTTGAAGCATGTCTATAAGCTGTCCTCTTTTTTTTTTTTTTTGTTCATTGCAGCAAAGATCCCCATTTGTTTGATGTTGAACAAGCCTTAAGAGGATTCCTTCTCAAGCTCAATGTCAGCGATGCCTTACTGAGGGATTGTCGCACAGGTGGAGTATTTTTTAATTGCTCCTGTGTTTTTTTTTGCATTCTCATATATTCTAACACAAATTGTTCATTATACATGGCGCAGACAGGTTTGAACCATTGATAATTTCAAATGAGGAACGCTGAAAAACAAAAGGATGAGATGTTGATGTTTGTGTAAACTCGTTATTGATTTCTAATATGATCAGAGGATATTGAATGGTTAGACTGAGTGAAATTTAGAGAGATCCTTTAGTAGTAAAATTATGTAATTATTTATCACAAGTACAAGGCATTTAAAGAACTGTAATTCTTTAGAGCCTTTAGATTGATGAAATCTATGTTGAAGAGTTCTGATTATCTGAGAAAAGACAGTTTTTGTTCTAAATTCTAAAACTTTGAATCAGGGCGTTTTGGATAAATCTGTGAGTGGAATAACCTGTCAACATTCATATCTTTTGACAAAATAGGGAGAAAGTGAATGAAGTGAATAAGGATTTCAGAGCTATTTTTGTTTTTATTCATTCAAAGAATTTTGTGAATGGCAAGAGAAACCGAACCTGATTGCTTATCTGAAGTGTATATGTGTATTTTTTTTCTCTCATGGCAGACATTACCTGGACAGTCCATGTGCACACCCAGGATTCCACCCTCGTAGCAGTGGAGGAGGATCTGGTCCAACAGGTAAGCAAGAGAAAGGGAAAATGAACTCATCAAGTGAATTTTTGGTAAATTTATTTTAGTAATTGCACAATTGAAAAATGCACTTTTCTGAAACTTTCTTATGTAAGTTGGCATGCTGGATAATAGCTCAACCTTAATCTTTACCACCACCTGCCAGAAAATCCCAATTTGCTTCTTCTGGCGGCGGGGGGTGTGGGGGTGGGGGGTAGGACTGTGTTTCCACCTTCTGCATTGAGATAGGGAGAAAGGGTGAGGGACAGACATACTGATAGATAGAGAGAAAGAGGGAGAAAAGGGGAATGAGGTTGTTGATAAAATAGTCCTTATTGGAACTTAGTTCACTGGAACATTTTCATCTTACAATGGGTTACAAATATGATTAAAACATTTTTGATACTCAAACACCATTATACTACTTTACACCATAATTATGTGCCATGTGTGTTTTTCTCTAATGATAATTATTGTCTGTAATTGAGGATTTTTTTTTTTTTAATCTGTTACACATTAACATAGTAGTTGTAAAATGCAGGGTTTGCTGTATATAGAAATTATTGTTCAGCTCCTTATTAAAATTTTTTATATGTACCTACATTCTTAGGATTTTCCTTGGTCCAAGGCAGACGAAAAAGAGGAAGCTATAAAGAATGCCAGGCTTGTCCCTCTAAGGAGCTCTTCTACTGAGCTGTTCAATGTGAGCACCCTTTCTTGGCACCCTTATATTTATCAATAGAAGACTGTAATCTTACCAATATATTCTCACATACTTCATTTATTCACCCCCTTGCCCGCCCACCCCCCCACCCCCTCTCTCTCTCTCTTTCTCTATCTCTCTCTCTCTCTCTCTCTCTCTCTCTCTCTCTCTCTCTCTTTCTCCCTCTTCCCCTCCCCCTCCCCTCCCTCCCTTTTTTAAAAGTAATATTTTATTGTTCAAATTATAGACAAGTTGCCCCAGAAAGTTTGACATCGTTTTAAAATCAAACATATTGAAAACTACTAAATCCAAATCAATTCATTTTACTGATTACTTGTTGGACTCAATGAGTTTTATTTTTCATATTTTAAAGAGAAATTCAAGGTTTTGTATTGCAAATTATACTGAGCCTCTTATGATACATAAAAACTTCAACAGCATCATGGCATCCCGTGGATGGATTTGGATGAAAGTAACTGCTAATATAAGCTGAATCATCTTGACATGTCTGAAAGGCAAACTACATATTTTTTTAATTTTAAAATCGGCAATTCAACTTGATAAGATTAGAATTAAAACTTGTTTGAGTTGGGGGGTGGGGAGGGAGGGAGAAAGGAGTGTTTTTAACAAAACTACAACAATGCCTCTTCTCATGTTTTTGCTTTTCTTTTGTGTATTTTTATATTGATTGCGGCGGCAAATTTTCACACTTTTTTATCGAGCTGCAACACAATTGATAATGCACACCCTTCTCCATTCATGCACAGCTTTGAATGAACGCGTATCAATTAGAAACAGAACAGAATGTCACCCCCCACATTGTTAGCACTGACGGGCAAACTACTTGCAATGCCTCATCAAGTTTTCCCCACTTCACAGCAAGTAAATGGGTGGAAAGGAGATCTGGAGTAGACACATGCTCTTGTGAGAGCAAAGGAAAGTAACAATCGAAATGGAAGAGAGCCTCAGTCACTCAGTCCGAGCATGCACAACACACAATGCAGAAGTGCTTTAGAAACTAAAATAGCTATATGCTAATGACTACAGTATGTGATTTCGGAAGGTTACTCGCACTGAACTGCTCTGTCTGTCTGTCTGTCTGTCTCTCTCCTCTCTCGTTGATAGAGCATAAAATCACATATTGAAAATTTTATCCACTCGATACAAATGAAATCCTTGATAATCCTCTCCCTTCATCATTGTTTTTCTGCAAACAAGAAATTGTGCACTGAGTCACTTTTTTGTCTCTGTTTACATCAAAGGCAAAAGTCCAAGATGATGAAAATGATAAAAAGATCAAATTCGCAACATGGTTTTTACTCAGGCTCTACATTATCAATTTAAGCGCTGCGTAATTCTTGCGACTCCATTTAGTACAGCACTGTCTCAGCCTTTTCTTTACTTAAAATGACCTTTTTCGCAACAACCGATATCATAAAATGACTGCAGTCAAAGTAGCTGGTAATTTATTCTGCTTTCATTCCTGTAGTACACATTCCAATCGCTTGTAATTGGTCTTCCTTTGAAAGGTTCTATTTGTTTTCTCCTTCAAATGATAAAAGATGATGACAATATCTAATAATGAGGTACTGGAAATGGGTTAAAAATTGTTTGAAGACTCTGTGCATCAATTTTGGTCGAGATTATGCCACTCTTTTAATGTTCAGATGAAGATAGGCACAAAAACCTTTCCTTCCTCAGAAAAATGTGAGGGTTGTTTTTGTTTGTAGTTTGCTTTTTGGAAGCCTGATTTTCAATGTTTTTTATGCTGTTGCAAATATACCATCACCATGATGTTCTGGAGGTGGGCAATAATGATTCAGCTTGTATTTGCAATTTCTGGCAGATTCTCATTAAGATAAGCAGGAGAAAGACATGAGCCATGAAATATGAAGTTCTGATAAATTTCTTCACTTTTTATGAACGTGTGAGTTATTTTTAATACCAAATGCCAAAATTGTAAAATGGCTTGAAAAAGAATTTGGACACTCTGCATTGTCTTTCATTTCGTAAGAATTTCATCAACCTCAGGAATGCATTGTAGAATTAAAGTGACTGAACCCCAAAAAACAGACTTCAAGTTTTTATTTATCAAATTTTCTCACATTTACGATGCAGATCAGTATGAACTCAAAAGTTCATAAATTAGAAACCATGATGAATCAACGCATCCAAAATTTTTTTTATTAGACTTTGATTCTTGGGAAGTTTACTTTGTAGTTGTGTGTAGAATTCATTCTTATTCTTGTATTGCATTGAAGTCACAAAAGTTTTGATGACTGTGTTGGTTTTTATTGTCTTCTGTTTGTTTTTGTTTTTTTAAATTCCTCAGATACAACTCTATGTGGAGGAAGAAAGTGATGTCAGATGACACTCTTCTGAGCAGCTGTCTTTGTTGAACTACAGAGAAAAGAATTATTCATGTCGAGTTTTGCTGCGAACTGTTGCTCCTTTTTACAATCTGAGGTGATGAATTTCCCAACGACGTGGAACCTCCTCCAAAAATCACTGTTACAGAGCAGCTAAACAGGGAATTGGGAGTAATCAGTGTAACTAAACTTCAAAGAGCTTAACAGCAAAAGTTGAAGGGTTGAAATAACAAACTTGCTGGCTCAACACAAACCCTAGATGTTTATGTAGTATTATGAATCATTTGGTTCAAGATATGCTAGAAATAACATTGAAACAACAGAGTCCATTACATTTTGCAATTTGCAAGGTGGTCCGGGAAAACCTGTCTCTTGGCAAAAATTTGATTTTTTTAGAGTCCTAAAAAGGGTTTTTTCCTCGTCATTTTCCTTTTTTAATTATCCAGATATCTTATTAGAACCAGAGAAATGGATATCTGAAGTTACAAAATTGGTGCTTACCAAGAAAGTAAAAAAAAAAATAGAGATCACGAATGGAGTTTTTTTTGGCTTTTAATTTCAAAAGGCAGATAAAGTTTTTGTTTTTGAAGTTCTAGATTGACTTTATTGTCAACCCCATCACTGGATATGCCTTTTGTTTGATCTAAATCACAAAAGTAATGCAGGGGGAGGTCTATTGACTCTTTTTTAGGAGTTAAACTTGCAATTTTAACTGGTTTGATGATTTGTCTGTCTACCATATTGTTTCTCTTTGTTGTCCTTAGAAACTACTCCTTTGAGAAGTTCAAGTTCAATTTTAAACTAATATGATGGATAAAATTAAGTAAAATCTTGAAATTAGATAAGTAACTAAGATAATTACATTGGTTGGAGGGGTCAGGGGTCAGTTCTTCAATAGAGACTTCTGACATCTGCAGAACTGCTACAAACATCACATCCCAATGTATTCATGAACACTATTTATCGATGAAAAGCCACAGAAACAAGCTTTACAACTATTTGTAATATTTGTAAGTTAGAATACAAAAAGTTCCACAAACTAGCGATTAAAGTGAAATGAATAAATTTACTCATTTTTTTAAAAGAATCTAACTGGACTTGTTTAAAAAAACAAATATATATATATAAATTATATTTATACAGCAAACAAATTTATAATATGATTTGAAATTAAATCTTGAATGGAAGCCAGAGCCCATTTTAACCCCAGAAATGACCATCTGCCTCAAAACACCTCTAGCTCATTTCAATACTCTTTGCAATGTGACAGGTTTTTCCAGACCACCTCACATTTTCAGACCTTTCTGATCTGATTTCCTTTCATCACAATGAATTTCATTTCAAGATCCTCAATACCATTATTTTGTCACTTGGTAAGGCACTTGACTCCAATGTTGAAGGGTGTGGTTTAATTCCTGCTTGGCAGCAGCATGTCATTTGCACTGCAGTTGTACAGAGCTTTCCTTGTGAAAAAAAAAGAATTAAGAACAATTTTCCCCATGTGAGGAAAAGGGTTTTACTTTACTTTCTTTTATGTGAAATTTGTTTGATCTACTTTGAAGAAGATGCCATACAGATTGAATTTGTTCAAAAGCTGTCTCACTCTTAACTTTTCCTTTTTCCTATTTGACTTGTCTGGTTTTGTTGGTTTTGTTCTAATCCTCTTGAACAGGAAGTTAGAGGTGGATTTTTTGTCATTGAAGATTTCATTGCCTGCAATAGTCCTATTCTAATTCTGAAACATGGAAAAATTTACCTCTGGTTCATACTCATATGTGTAAGGGTCTGAGAAAACCTTGGTTTTTGAATTATTCAGAAAGTATCTTAATTGGAACTAGAGTGTTGAACATTTAAAGTTACAAAAATGGAATTGCTAGAGAAGGTAAAAAAAATAGAGAAAATTTAGGTTGAAGATTAGGCTTTTATTTTTGAAAGTGCAGAAATTTTCTCATTTGTTGAAGTTCTAGATTGACTTTATTGTTGACCTCATTACTGAATATGCCTGAAGGTCTATTGACTCATTTTTAGGAGTTATACTTGCAATTTTAACTGGTTGGGTTTGTCTGTCTACCATATTTTTTCTCTTTGTGGTCATTAGAAACAGCTTCTCATAACAAGTTTGATTTTATTTTTTTCCCAAAAGTAATGAATATTTTTCATTTGTTTGAAGAGTAAGGGGTAAGCCCTTTCTTCCAGAATGCAAAGCTACAATACAGACTTCTGGCATTCCATTCGCGTGCACTATCTATCAATGAAAAGCCACATAAATAAGCTTTTCATTGATGGGTATGTTTAGTTGTAGTAAGAAGAGTCTTCAAATATAGTGAGTAAAGTTGAGCTAATTCTTTTGAAAACTTTAACTGGAGTAGGTTGAAAAAAGAATTAAAGAGAAATAATTATCACAGTTAAAAAAATGTATATGATTTAAAATTTAATCTTTAATGGTTAAAGGAGCTTTCTAAACCATAACACAATGTGACTCCAAAAATGACCTCATTGTCTAAAATAGCATGTAGCTTGTATCGATGCTCTGTGCAACATGATAGGTTTTCTCAGGCTCACACACACATGTGCTTGAATTGTGTTTATTCAGACATCGTTTCCTTCTTTCTTTCTTTTTTTGGTGTGTATTTTGCTATCTTTACCTTTAATTGTTAAGACTAGACTTTTTCCTTCTAGCTTACTTTGACATGTGATCAGCTTTTAAATCATTATTCTTAACGTACTGTTTATAGCACTATCCCCTTTGCTTTCTTGCACACACATACACATACATTGATACATACTTTGTCCTTCCTGTTATGTCTTTTTAGGGTGTGTTTTGGCTCTTGTTAATGGGATATTATGTTTTGTTACGTTTTTAATCATCTGTTTGTGAAATGTCTGATTTTTTTTTGTGTATTGCCTGTTTTAAGGCACCATGACCCACAAGGATCAAAGTAGTGCCTGCCTACAGGCTTAATAAACATTCCAGTTTTCTCTCTGAAAGATTTTTTGTTCTTCTCTGTAAAATGGTCTCTGTCTTTCTATGAAATTGCCTCTGCTAGGGTCAAAGCCTGTGGGCTCTTTCAACTTTCATCTACAGTCTTGATTTCTTCTTTAGCATCTCTAAGATGTGTTGTCCTGTAACCGACTACAAATAAACCATGAGAAAAATCGCATTTATTAAAAAGACCTGTCTCCCATATATACCACGTCAGTGATGCAGTGGAGATATCAAATGAGGGATTTAGTCACTCATATTGCTTAAGCCAGGACCATCTATAACTATAAGATTAACCTTGCCTAAGCTCAGTGACAAAGAGGAACAAGTTATCTGTTGTCCAATTGAGTGTGAGCAATGTGGAGTACATAAATCCCTTGCCTAAGGGGATTGTAAAGAGCCGTTTGCAAATTGAGCCTGGAACTGGAACCGATGTTGATTTTGGTTGCTATATCAATGCACAGCCCCATCTACAATATAAAGTATATATCCTTTCCCTGTTCAATGCTTGTTTTTTGTGTTTATACAACATGCAATTTATGTTGAAGTGACAAGAAACTAATAAGGAATTAAAATTCTCTCACTTGTACAATGAGTTCTACTGGACTTACCTACTGCAATATATAATGCTGGGTGGAGCAAGTCGACCTCTTTCTTTGCAAAGAGTCTGGTTTGTACTTGTGTTGTTTGTGATGTAATCAAGAAGAGGAGTAGATAATGTACATTCAGTAATATTTTAAAGGAATGGTCAGATCTAAGTTCAAATTGAGTAGTTAAGCTTACAACAGGGGGAGGAGCTTTGTGTCATGACACTGATGTTCTTTTTGTTACAAGTAACAATTAGAGATTAAGAAACAAAAATGATGTCTTTCCACATCATCTCTTTAAGTTTAAGAGATGTGGTATAAAATTTCATGTCCTAATTGCCTTCGATTTTGTCAAGACAAAACAAAATTTGTTTTCAGAAAAAAATGGGCAATTCATCAAGAAGCTTTGTCTTCCAAGTCATCAATGAAAACAAGGTAAATACACTTATTAAAATTGTCAAGAATGTCCATAAAAAATGCAACATTACTGCATGCATTGCTGCAAACAGCCATACCGAATTCTGATTCTTTTGTCCACAACTAGTGACTCTACACTGTCACTTAAGAGATCTAGTGCCTTCCTCATTCCTGGATTATGTGATATTGGTGGAGAATTGCATTGATGTCCTTTTCTTAAAGTTGTTTGAAATTGAAATGTAATTGTCAATTGTTTGCTTTTCTTTTACCATGTTGTCTACAAGATGATACTACATTGTTTTTGTTTTCAAATAAATGAATCATTTTCAACTTTTCTTTATTGTTTTGTTATTTCTGATTTATCCGGGGTGGATTTTTTGTTTGTCTTACAAGAATGCATAGCGGGTGGTTGGTGGGTGTCCAGGGCGGGCACTTCGACTTTGTTTCTTTTCTTTCACATTGAAGCCATTGTCTTACTTATCCCTTTGCTTTGGGTATCATGGGTTTTTTTTCTTTTCGGTGTTCTTCCCTTATTTCATGTCTCCAGGGTCATAAAGGGGATTGGACTACTTGGGCCTTCCTGGAACATAGTGCCATTAGTTGATTTTTTTCTCATTCTCATTGTAAATCATATTCCTGTGGTGTTGGTGTATGTTTTGAGAAATTATATATTTTTTTTTGTGTGTAAATCCTTTGTTGTTTTACATGTTCTGTCTTTGAACTAATTCTATCATCTTACTTTCCTCTGGGCTCCTCTACGACCCTCGTGTGTTGTGGGGCCCTAAAACATCCAATAAACAAACTAATTTTATACCTTTCAAGTTAACCACTTCTGTGATGTCTCAGTCCTGTACGCTGTGATCCAAAAACAGACAAACAAAACGTACTCCATGGCAACACGCTTGACAAAACTTAGGAGTAGCTACACAAAATTGGAAGATGTTGCGCAGGGTGACTCACAGCCAACTTTAGACAAACTTTTGACATTCCAAATGGATTAGCAGAGTTGAAACACCACATTTGGCATAATTATTACTACTCATCATTGGTGTTATTTTTGTTTGTTTGTTTTTTACATGCCATAGGTCCCCATGGGGGCCCGGGGAATATAATAGGTCCCCTGCGTGCAGGCAGGAGGTGAAAGTCCTCCAAAGGCAGCGGGTGGTTGGTGGGAGTCCCTGGTAGGCTCTCTGTTTCTTTTCTTTTACACTGAAACTGTCGTCTTACTTTTTCCCCTTTTCTGGGATGTCCTGTTTTTTTGTCTTGTTTGCAACTCAGTGGTCACCCCCAATTTCATACCTTTTGGCAGACTTCAGTTTTCCATGAGGCACGGTGGCACAGTTTGTGTGTGTGTGTATGTATGTGTGTGTTTGTATATGTGTATGTGTGTGTTTGTGTGTGTGTGTGTGCGTGCGTGGCATGCAGAAATGTATGGAAACTACAACAAATTTTGGTATCTGGGAGCTTCTTACAGAAGCTTTCTTGGAGAAATGATAGAGGTTTATACAAGAGACAAAATAACACACCATGAAGCTCCTGATAAGTACTGGACAAACAGAATTGAAGGAAATAAATACTGAAGGACGATTGAGGTATTTTGGACACGTAACAAGAATGAAGACAGTTAAGTTCATTTACAATAAATACCTATTGGCAGGTAAGCTTTATGACCATTATCGGGTCGGGTGTATTTGCTACTTTACCGTACTTCAGTCCTTTGTGCACTGCAAATATATTGATCAGAGTAAAAGTTAGGCGACATATTTAAAATTTTACTTAGCTGTAGTTTGACAAAAATGGAGTTTAAGCATGTTTCTTTTTTTAATAAACAAACTCCATTGTGTTTTGAAATTCAGAGTTAGAATTTAAATTGTTTCTAGGCATCTATCGGCTTTCAAGCTTAGATTTTCTGATTCTGTCACGATCGCAGGTGCATTATTGGATGAATCCAGGATGGTCCATAATAACCAACCTGTTTCCATGACCACGACGCTGTTGTGGATGGTTGTATTTTTAATGTTGGTTTGGAGAGTGTATATTTTGTCATGAGAAATTAATCTCTTTGTCGTGTAAAGCTAGTTTTGAAAGATTAATTTGTTGTCTATCTTCAATAAAAAGGACTTTGATTGGTTTCACTGAGAGTAGATTTAAAGATCGACCGCAATTTGACTAGGTGTGGGAGCTAACTCTGATCATTCACCATTCAATGGTTCAGTCTTTGATTTTACCCTCGGCCATTGTGAAATCACGAGTGGTCATTGACCATAGGAATGACTAAATGCTAGTAAAAAAGCGAGGACGTTGTAGATATGTAGTTCCAGCTCTCATTCCAACCGGTGCCACTCAGTTGTGAAATCCTCAGTGGAGAAACTCAGGAACCAGACGAACGGAAACTGAAGATTCTGTGGCATGCTGCCAACGAGAAATGAAAGTATAAAGAGCTTGAAAAGAAAGTGAGTGTAAGATTACGAGCCGCCATTAGGAACTCCAACATTACAGAGGCCAAAGAGAAGTTGAGCGTAGGTATTTGCAAAAGTAATTTATGAAACAGCGTATTGGCTGTGTCGAAGGTAAGAAGAAAACCATGGCAAAGGGGAAGGGAGTTAGCAGAAGATAGAGGGTATTAGCAGGACTGAGAAGACAGAAAAAATGACTTGCGGAAGCAGAAGAAGAGAGCACCACCAGAGGAGCAAGAAGGACTCATGGCCTTGTATGAAGACCTAAAGAAGAGAAGCAGAGACTTGCAGGGGCAAGAGAGAAGAAGAGAACAGTTTCTGTAGAGGAGGATGCCTAATGTAGATGTGGAAAGCGTGGGACCATGAAACATTCATTCAAATTGCCACCTTGCACTAGAAAGGTACAAGTAGAGACACAATGAGGTGCTCAAGATTTTCATCAGGACGGCAATGGAACAAGTGAAAGCAAGAAAGTATGGCCTGAGACATCAGGAGCGTGGTCTGGGCAGGATCAGGTTTGTCAAGCAAAGTCCCTTTCCCAAACGGAAAGAGACCAGACCTTGTAATATGGAGCGATGAGGAGAAAGAGGTGCACCTCGTAGAACGAACAGTACCTAGCAGGAAAGAAAAGAAAAAAGTTACGAAGCTCTGTTGGAAGAATGTGAGGAGTCGGGGTGAAATGCAAGGCTATTTACAGTCGAGGTTTGATGCAGAAGCTTCGTCTGATCCAATGTCAGGATGTGGACAAGAGTAGCAGGGTTTGACCAGAAAGCAGACAGGGCACTGAGGAAAGTGTTACAGGAGACGGTTGAGAAGGACAGCCACTGGATATGGTTGAAAAGACTGGACACCAGCTGAGTTGAATCGGGATTTCTTCCCACTAGAGGGAAAAGCCAATGGAACAAAGCACGAGTACGCATATTATGCTTTTTAGGAAAGCAAAGTTACCGAGGTTTTATTCTGCACGGCGTTCCTCCTCCCCTGATTTCAACGTCCCCCAAAATCCCCAGATTAAGTTTCATGTGACAGGGTACAGGAATGGAAAGGTTTTTGTTTGTTTGTTTGTTTGTTTGTTTGTTTTTGTCTTTTTATTGGGAAGCGAACGCGCCTTGCCCATAAGGCAAGCGTTGATGGTAAGATGTCCTGGAGTTAAATGGTTGACTGTTCATCGCCGGCGGATTCACAAGGCCTTGCCCCCCTTTTTTCATCCTTGTGGGACGACGACCTCCCTCCCATACCCCCTTATTTTTCTCTCTCTCCCAGCTTATTAGGAGGAACGTTCGCGGAGGAGTCAATTTAGCCTTTGAAGACTCGATTACGCATTTCACGCTTTTTCGGAAAAGCAAGTTTTGAAAACGGGCGTCGTCCACATTTTATGTGGATTGTTGGAAAACCATGTCTCGCGATCACGCATTTTATACTTTTTAGGAAAAGCAGTTATCTAACACAGAGCGTCGTGCGCTTCACATTTTATAAGTTTTTTTTTTTTTTTTTTTTGAAAACCATGTTACGCGAGTATGCCTTTTATGCTTTTTAGAACAAGTAAGATAGGAAAAGCAGAAGTATCGTATGCTCCACCTGTTTTATTTATTTATGTTAAAGAGTTTTTTTTTCAGAAAAACCTGCAAATACGTACGTAGGAAACACTCATTTTAGCAAACTAGGTAGGGGGTTTAGAGAGAGGAGATAACATCCGGGTTGGGTTCACAGTAGACCCTAGGCCGTAGCAGTCGAACTGGCAAGGAGACCCTACTTCGATGGGGAGCCTCGGTGCATTTCAAAAGCCGTCAGGAGGCAGAGACTGAAACAGCTGTACATTCTCTCCTGAAGATCTCCTTGCCAGTATTCCGGTTAGCGGAGCAAATTTAGGCTGTAGCAGTACTCGTGGATGTTTTTGACAAGATATAAAAATATCAAGATGCTACCCCAGCTGTCCTTACTACTACCCAAACCATTTTTTCCTTGCCTTGCGAACAGAGGAACAGAAAGTAAAGAAATGATGTAATTATAAGACTCAAAAACTAAACCGTGTGATAACTTATCTTTTTATTGAATCATCAGGCTTGCTAGCTCAATACATTTAATGATTACAACATTTTTACCATTACTGGGGCCAGACTATCATTCTTTATCAACTTCATTTAGACAATTTAAAATATCAACATTTCGCCATAAAAAATGAATATATTTATAAATAATTTCTCTGCTGGTTCTTTGATAATATCAAAACAATTTAATATAAATACCAAAAACAAATCTTGGCAGTATGGCAACACGGCAGGCTGACTTTACATGTTTTGATATTCTCCTTTTCCAGGTTTTATGCCACACATCTTAATTTTTGAGCGAAAAGGATTGATTGGGGACAAGTTAGTCTGGAACTTACACTGTCCACCACTTCCAAATCATTGAAAAGAATTTCAAACACATAATTTGAAATGCTTATGTCAAACGCAACATTTGCTGATTTTTATTGTCAAATTGTTATAAAGGCATTGTCATTCCAGGTTTTTTTTTCTCTTTTTTTTGTTTATTTTTTGTTTTGCCCTTTTTTGTAAAAAAAATATTGGTACAGACTACTCGAAAAGATTAAATTGACATTTGAATATTTGTTCTTTTTAAAATAATTCCATAAACAGCATGGATTTTTAGAGCTATACGCTGTTAGACGCAAGTAGATTTCTTTTCGTCGAAGCGTTCTTAATACTAACTCGAGAGCTGATATACTTGTGTACTCTTGCCACGATCTCATCAATCGCCGGCCTCTTCTTGGGGTCCTCCTGCATGCACATACTGACCAGACCTTCGAGCCCGCTCAGCGCCGACCCGGCCACTCGGACGATTTGGTCCAGCATGTAGCCAAGGCTGTAGATGTCCGAACGCTTGGATGTGTGCACTCCTTCACGGACCTCTGGCGCCAGGAAGTTGTATTTGCCCATCTGGTTCTGGGGTAGCTGAAATGTCAAGCCTTGCTTATAGGTTGCCATGCCGACGTCGATATATCGAATTGTCTTGCGGCCTGTCGGGGGATAAAACATGCCTAGAATTTTTAAACCTGAAATAATACGTGGTGCTGGAAAGGACAAAACGGTAATAATTCAATCAAATTATCTGGAAAAAAGTGGCCTGCACCCTCCAAACAAACACAATAAGCGCATCATACTAACTTTATATGAACTTTGGTTTTCATGATAGTCAGGTTTGCTTTGTCAGGAACAGAATCACTTTGTATCTGGTGCATTATATAGCGCGCGCTGGGCTCAGACAATCAATGTGGAAATGAGTCTCAAACCTCTGCCTGTAAAACAAGATGGTCGCCCATCTTCGCCCCCGCCTTCCGTGAATTCATTCATCAAGTTATAAATGAATGCATGTACACATTAGTAATGACTGAATATAAGAAGAAATAAATGAATAGCGAAAGAGAGAGATGGAGGAAGTTAATAAATATTAAGATAAATGAATGCATGAATGGATAAGATAAAACGAATAATTAAATGAATAGATAAATGAATAAAAAGATAAAGGAAGTAATAGATAAATGCATATAATATATTCTGCTGCTGCTTGTCTGTCCATCGTGACACGTCCACCACATTCAATCAGAATCTGTTATGTCCGTTGTTTCGAGGGAAACAACGGAGATAAAAGATTCTGATTTAATGTCGACAATGGTGGACGTGTCACGATGTACAAAATAGCAGCAACTGCTTCTTGGTAAATGCTGATTACTTTTAGTTTCACAAAGAAACGTAGGTAACCTCATTTAGATATTCGTTTGTAGTTGTAGAAAAGAAAACAGAAAGAGAGAAAGAGAGAGAGAGAGAGAGAGAGAGAGAGAGAGAGAGAGAGAGAGATAGAGAGAGAGAGAGAGAGAGAGAGAGAGAGA
>JBCIKM010008898.1:0-14503 GCA_039654465.1 Melibe viridis
CTCTCTCTCTCTTTCTCTCTCTCTCTCTCTCTCTCTCTCTATCTATCTATCTATCTATCTATCTATCTATCTATCTTTATTTCTCTATTTCTCTCTTGTCTTCCGATTGCTTTATCTTATCTCTTGAATTTTGCTTGCTTATTTAGAACTTTATTGCGTGTATTGGAATTTAAGTTTGATCTTATATGTTTGTGTGTTGTTAATCTGGTTGGGTGTGTGTGTTGTCTTGCCTGCATTTCCACTAACCGCTTTACACAAGTTTTGGCCATTCACAATGAACTTTAAATTACCAGTATATAGATTTGATGTTAATTATTTTTGTTGTCAATTAGTAGGTGAAATTCTGATCTGTTCATCTTTAAAGAAAAGTAAATGATTAATCTTTTGAGGCTCGGAGTTAAATTCAAGTAAAATCACAACCCTATCTTGAAAAAAGAGCAGTTTCACTTATTTGTAGGTTTGCACACTGTCTCAAATAAATGGAGATTTACTGACAACTTTCCAAATTCACATATCTTTAAGAAGTTATTTATATCTCACAGAAAGTAAGAGTACAGAATTCATATGCTCTATTGTTGGCAAAACAACAACAGAAAATAAACTAATGTGGAAACTTAGTACCTATCTCATATTCTTCTACCTCTGTACTCCTACGAATCAGGTGGAATTACCAATCAAGTGGTAAAATTGATGGTTTTGGGCACTGGGGAGAAATTTCAAGCTACGATGGAGGAGGCTATATACTTGATCTTAGCTTACAGCGATCCACAACAGAGGAATCTCTGAATGAACTCTTTGAAAATCTATGGATCCAACGTGGGACTCGAGCAATCTTCATTACCTTCACAGTCTACAATGCCAACATTAATCTGTTCTGCATAATTATGTTAGTAAGAAACCTTTGTTTTAATTCTTTTCGCAGTGTGAATCTTTAACCTTTTGCAATTGATCTCATACTCCTATTAAATTAAAGCTTTATCAGGTTTCATCATTTAGAACAAGTGACTATGAGCATTAAATAAAGTCCCTCAGGCTGTGGTTTTTAAGTAAAATCCAAGTAACAATTGGACATTGTTGGTCTACAATGGCTGCCAACCCACAAGGTAAAATTTTCAAAAGTATGACTCTGCCTTCTTGAAATTTTGTATAATTCAAACAGTGAAATATTAACCGAGTTATGGAAATTTGACATGGGAGTCTGTTTTCCCTTCTGGAAAAAGACAATATTGGTGCGTTTTACTCTTGAAAGTTGACCTCAGTGAAAAACAAAATTTAAAGGAAACAAAGAAAAATTCTGTTAAAAAACTTGATATTTATGTAAAATCAAATGGTTTAAGCCCTTGTCTTTCTCTTTTCATACAGATTGACTGTAGAATTTCCAGCAACTGGAGGGGCTTATCCCTCTTGGAGTTTCAGCACTCTAAAATTAATTCATTATGAAAATAACTGGGAAAAATTCATCTTTGCCTGTGAAATTCTGTTTTGTATTTTTGTCTTGTACTACTTGATTGAGGAGTCTGTTGAAGTAAGTTTTAGGCTCTCATTTCTATTTCTCTTTGTGGGTGGGGCTACATCATTATTTTTTCTGTCCCTTGTCTTGTAGAAACATAACTAATTTTTAGAGACCCCTGCTTATATGTTTTTGTGCCAACGTGTTTTGATTTGCTTATTTGTTATGTCTCAGAGAGCATTTTAAACTAAAAGTTAATGTCCCTTTCGTGACAATGTTGTTTTGTTTATTGGTAATTTTAACACCTAGCTATGCAGAGGGTTTTGTTGAATGCAAATTGCAGGCCAGCTTAAACAAAACTAACGTTCACAAAAAAAAAAAGAAAAGAAAGAAAAATGAAAAAGGTACTCTCTGCACAGCAGAATCTGGATAAAGTCAGAACCTTGGGACCGAAAAAAGTGTTGACTTTAATCAAGGTTGTTTTATTGATTTGCAAGGATGTAAACCCTTGAACAAAAATATGTGGAAGGATCACTGTCTGTGCATTATTGCCCTTGTTGCTTTTTTGGGTGTTTTTGGTATGTTTTGTTTTTTAGTTATTTGTGTGTGTGTGTATTTTGTGTTTAGCATAGTTTGTAGTTTCCCCAGACATCTGTGGTCCACTGATCTTCTCCCCTCCCCTCCCACCCCCACCCACACCCCCACCCACTCTTTCTGGCTTAGCCGCATTGTTGTGGCTTGTCAAGTGTTTGAATAGCCTCGTTATCATTGTGTGTTACGCCGCATGATTGAAAATGAAGAGAGGCGAGCGAAACATTCTCTTACTTTAAATTTTATTACCCATTATCAAGGATTCTTCCACCACATTCTGTCCCTTAGTGTTGACTTCAAGCGAGTTTCACACCCAGGTCATTGACTTCATGAGAAATTTAGATACTGAGATAAAGAAGGAATTAAAACAGGACCGCTGCTTTTGAGTTGACTTCAAGCGAGAGTTGACTTTTGGCGAGGTGACTTTATCCAGATTCTACTGTACATACCATTAAAAAAAAAAAAATTAAAAAAAATTCATAGATAGATGGCTTTTGACAATACTGTTAGCACTAAATATATTTTTGTTTTTTTATAATTCATATTTTTGTATTGTTCAAAGTTGTTGAATTACAGTTCATCTTTTTATGTTCATGGCAGGTGTTGTTCAAAGGAAGATACTACCTGGCTGAATTATGGAATTTGCTGGATTTATTTTTGGTGATATCAGCCATTGTGTGCATTGTCTTCCAGGCGTATAAAGAGTTTGTGGTTATCCCTCTTCTTCCAAAGCTGCTAGAGGATTTCACCAAATATCAAGATTTTGTCTCCATTGCCTTCTGGGAAGCCCGATCAAACAATGCCATCGCAATCACTGTGTTCTTGTCATGGGTCAAGGTTATCGAATTTTATTTTGTATTTCTATACTTGAAAATTTATTATAAATTAATGTGAACATTATGTCCTCATATAGAAAAAATAACTTTTGTTACCAATTTTACATCTTTATGTGAATAAAAAAATAAGCCAATTTCCATTGTCAGATACCCAACCCAGATAATGACGATGGAGTGTTTTAGTTCAACTAAGTTGTAATTATTACTGGTCCTTCATTTTAGGAAGTAAAGAGTTAAATGAAGGGCACATAGAGCAATGAAAGCTGCCATTTTTCCAAGAGGAAAGAATGTAAAGCTATATAAGTTGTTCATTTGTTTATGGAACACATTTTTTTAATGTTCGTTTGCATCCTCAATTTATGTATATCCAGTGTTTTGGCAATGCACATCAATGTTTAGTTAATTTCTGGCACCCTGTTGAAGGTAGAGTCCCAATTTTGATTTGAGCATTTTCACAAGACTATGTTGGCTGGCAAATTTCTACCAGCTATTTTATCTTAAAATTTTTAAGAACAGCTTCTTGGAGCACAATATAAAGTATAATAAAGTCAGGTAGATGGAATGAACAGGATAAAAGTTTTAGTTCTCTGGTCTAAATACTAAGTTGTTATAAATTGAGAGGGCATTTTCAAGGTGTAAAAGAATTTTGCTTGCCATTTTTACAAGCTCATGTGAAGAATATTCAAGTTCTGTCAAAGCTGGTATGAATACCACATGTAAGAAATTTTTAAAATAAAAAATCCATAGTTTTTGACAAAGTTCTGGTTGGACAGCAGCAAATATCCAGTCGTGTTTATCGATGGGTTGTTTGCTTCTTTCATCACCTCTGATAATATTGGAATGGTTATTGTAAGTATAAAGGCCATTCATTTTATATTGCACAAGGACAGTCAACCCAATCAAGCTTTAGAAACTCCATCAGGAAGTGAAGTCATCATTTTGCACATAGCCATTGGATAGAAAGATTGCAGAGTCAATTTGGGTATTGTTTTATGAGGTTTCTTCAACTAAGTTGATCAATCTATCCTTCTCCACCATCAAAGGTAGAGCATTTATTTTAAGGCTTTTTTTTTCAGAATGAAAATTAATTCAAGCAGCTACATAACTTATGTTAAATCAAACCCTTGAAATTTTCGTTTCTTTGTCTCCAAGAATGGTTCTGAGAAAGATGTAGAAATCTATACTTTGACTTGTGAACTCTATCTTTCCAAAGCACAACAGTTGACATCCACTTAAGCTTGCTCTTTATTTCAACCATTTCTGCTAATTATTTGATGAGATGTTTCCATTCAGAAGCAAAGGTTTCTGACTTTCTTTTGGTACTTTTAAAAAAATTTAATTATAATTGTGCCATGTTATAGACCAAAGATCTAGGCTCATTTGCAGAATTTAATGAACAGGCAGGGAGAAAGTAAGAGGGAAATGGATACCGCAAGAAAAAAAGGCTGCTTTTCACCAGAGACATAAAAAAAATCATCCAAATTGATATAATATCCCATCACATTGTTGATTCCAAGTTTCTTTGTCATCTTGAATTTATGCCACTTGTCTGCTGTTTTTTCAATTCATGTTCTATTTATCTTTGTTTCTGTCAGAAATTTCGTTTCTTGAAGAAATAGCTGTGAATGATTGAAATAGCTCCATGAAAGGGACACATGTGCAAAGTGTTTTTTTAGAAAAATGTTATCATGTTGTTTATTGTATGTGGCAGGATAATATATTTTCTTCTTCTGTAGCATAGTCTAAATTCCAAAATATTTTTGTGTGCAGAAAGCAACAATGAGATAAACAAGTTAACAGCATTATTTCTCAGATTTTGAATTGTGCACTATTTTTAGCAGCAACTCAAGAATGTCTCAGTGAAGCCTGTCAAAATATTATTCTGTGTAACTGATCTTTTTCATTGAGTTAACCCCACATAGGTAGCTGCAGTTATTTTCGGTGTTTTTTGTTGGTTCTTTTTATTTTTATAAGGTTTAAAATTGGCTAAAAAGTTTGTTTGTTTTTGTTTTTTTTACTAGATTTAAATTTTACCTAGAATGTTTTGTTTTGGCCATCATATTTGCAACTTGTGAAAATTGTACTTTTTGTAATTAAGATGGCTTATTGTTTATCCAATTTTACAGGTTTTCAAATACATCAGTTTCAACAAGACAATGACACAACTAGCGACAACCCTCAGTCGATGTGCTAAAGATTTGATGGGATTCTTCATCATGTTCTTTATTGTTTTTCTGGCTTTCACCCAGCTGGGTTACCTTCTCTTTGGCACCCAAGTTGAAGACTTCAGCACCTTCATGAACTCTTTGTATGAGCTTTTGATCAACTCTTTTTATTTGTTTTAAAGTCTTTAATTGATGTTCCTTTATTGAAAACAGGAAACAATCTATATCTATAAAGGAGTAATTTTGTGACTTCCATGATGCAACCAATAGATACGAATACTGGCCCCACATAAAATAAAATGCTGCCCTCATCGTTTTTCAATACACCCAGTCTGTGTTTGGCGTTGCAAGCATGGAGATATGGGTTCAATTCCTTACGGGCCAATTTTTTTTTTTTTTTTACACCAATTTTTTTTAAAGCTTCACTCAAGTACGTTTCACTTCCTTGAGGCCCCCCAACTTTTTTTTTTTGTTTGGCCCTGTTTTGTTTGTTTTGAGTTTGATATTGTTTTTGTTTCTTTTTGTGAATAAGATTGGGCAAATAAGTTTTATCTTCATTTACCATACATATGAAGTCATGTTTGTTCTAAAAATAATTTTACAATCAAAAGCATCTTATTTTCAAATCGGTCCTGCACTCCTTTTTTTCGGAAATAAGAAGTGTATTTCTTGTCGCATTAATAGAATGGGACCATTTGCTAGTAAGAATATCATTTAATTTATCCCAGGAAAATGCTTACTGAAATGAAAGTTTAAAAGAATTCATAAATTTGTTTGATTAAGAAAGTTGCCCTTGCTCTGATTAAAATGAAGTAATTCATAATCCTTCTTCTTTTTCCTCAGCTTCACTCTGTTCCGTATCATACTGGGTGATTTCGATTTTTATCAACTGGAGCAAGCTAACAGGATTCTTGGTCCTATCTTTTTCATGCTATTTGTTTTCTTTGTGTTCTTTGTTCTCATCAACATGTTTTTGGCTATCATCAATGACACTTATTCGGAGGTCAAATCTGATATGACCAATCAAACAGACATGTATATTATGTCTGATTATTTGAAGCAGGTAAATGAATTTCATTTTTACAATATTGAATTATTTAAGTACTTAAAAAAAATTAAAAAAAATGTGACTGTGTCCCTTTTTAATGTTCCCATATAACAAAATGATGGATCTGAAGGCTAGAAATGTTAAAAAACTTTTTGTTACTTTCAGGATGTAGAAATATGTACGTTCGATTAACCTGCCACCTTTCCAGGCAGTGCATTTGAGTCAGAGACATTAAATATACACCTGTGCTCTGCAGATACTATCGTAAGTAACCTGAATGCAGGAAAAAAATTGCCGCTTGGAGATGTACAACCTGGGACCTTTTGTTTTTGGCGTTCTGTGAAATGTTGATTGATTGAATGCAGTTCATACAGAATAGAATGTCATTGGAAAATAAAGGGTTTTAGTTTGCTGAAAACTTTTAAAAAATCAAACCGTATCATCTTATTAAATCTAATGTATCAACATATGAATAATAGAGGAGCTGGTACTGGAAATAGATGACAATAAATAGAAAATGGTGCTGAGGTGAGCCAAAGCCGCTGGGTTTAATTCATTTCTCAGACAACTTCCTGTTTTTTCCTTTCTTTCTGTGGCTTTGACTCACCTTGGCACTGTGCCTAAACCTAATGTGTGGCAGCCAAAAACAAAAAGAGTTATTAAACATTAAAAGAAAAATTTAACCCTTCATGAATTTTAGGTATCAAAAACAATGTGACAGATTTAATTATTAATTAAGTATTAAACGATCCATATTTTTCTTTTTTTCTAAATAAAAAAAAAAAATGCGATAACCCATAAATTTGTCCTTTTAGGGGTATAATCGTCTTGTTGCTCGGATTTGGCGCACCAAAGGAAGTGTGAAGTTTGATGGTGCTGCCATGCAATACACCTCTAAGAAAAAAATAAATGCTGGAGAATGGAAAGAGCAGCTTCTAGAGTGAGTTTTTATATTGTCTGCATCCACTCAACAAAATTAACATCATTGATTTGTTGTTTGGAATGGACATTATAATTTAAAAATTGTTTTGTTTTAGTATTTTATCCCTTCATACCACCTTAGCAGTGTCGGACCCAGCTCCTTGGATCACAAGAAAAGAAGACAGGCAGATGCTCAGTCCACTGTGCCAAATCTTGCATGGCATAATGAGCAATACATATGGGGTATTACTCGATCTTTGGCCCAACAATAGTTGCTGTTGCCTTGGTGGTATCTGCTCATTGAGGTAGACCAATGAGCTGATTTACCACAGGGTGTTTTAAAAATTAATTGAGATATTTCTTATCATCCGTCACTGACCCTCTTCTCTTTCTCTTCTTAATCAGTTTTTAAATGTAGCTTGAAAGAATAAATTGTATTCAGGTACTTATTTTTGCCTTAGTTGATAGAGTTTCATGTTCCTTTCTGTGGACTGACAACTTTTGCAATAAATGCAGAAGACTTGAGATGAAAATTTACAATAAATTTCTACATTGCTCCATTCCTCTAATCTGATGACAATTGATTAGTGCTATATGTTAATCCATATTTATTTTAATCTCTTTTTTTTTTTTTTTTAGTGAAGGCATAGATGAGGATTTGTTAGAGTCTGTGTTCAACAAGTTTGGAGTTGAAAAAGAACATATTTTGGACCCTGCTGAGCAGAAAAGAATCATTATTGAAATCCAGAACAGGGTAATTTAACTCAAATAGCATTGCAAAACTTTTCAAAACCTTTGCATAACACTCATGTACTTTTTATACAGTGGAATCTCTCGATAACGACATGGCTTGGGACCGGAGGTGCATGTCGTTATTAGGAGATTGTCGTTTTTCAGAGATTTCCAAGATGGCTCTGTGAGCATCATAACTGGATGTACTGACCTTTGCTCGTGATGAAAAGCACCTTAACCCAGTTAGATAATATGTTTTTTCTATTCTCTACAGTATTGCAATCATACACAGTACTTTGAAAGTGAAGTACTGTAAACAGTAAACAAAAACTCAAATGTCATTTGAGAGGGGGATGGGATTTTTCAGTCATGCCCGGACTTTGTTAAATTGGGACCGAGCATCCTATCCTCCGGGATTGCCACCCCTGAGGGACCAGAACCCATTAGTGGCCGCCATTACACGTTTCTTTAGTCTGTTTGTTGGTACCCGTGGGTGACGAATCGAAGGGGGGGGGGGGCACTGAGCTCCCAAGGTGGTTGCCAGGGCGTTCAGAGCCCAAGTCACACCTTAATTTCACGTTTGCTTAGCCAGTCTCGGAATCTCTCACTGCATTCATGTATAGTGTCATATCCACCGTCGAGTTTTGTCACGGGAAGGAAAGGACTAGGTGATCTACTGTTTGTGTCGCGGACTTGCAGTGGGGACAGGTGGGGTAGGCCGCTTTACCCCACCTGTGCAGCATTTGCTGCGTTCTGTTGTGGCGCAACCGTAGTCTTTGCGGCGCACCAGACAGCTCTCTCGACTGTGTCAAAGCCCGGCAGCTTGACGCCGACGGTTTTAATGATTTGTCCGCCTCTTGGGAGGTTTCATTCCCACTCGTTTTTCCATCTCGCATTGGCTGAGGGGGTCTCCTCGTTCAGGACCCCGCAATCCATCTCAAGACAGTCTTTATGATACATGACCTTTCTCCATCCTATTGACACCTTCCTTCCATCTGCTCCAATGTTCCCACATTCACATCTCCAAAGTCAGAATACCTATGTAACAATTGGATTTAACCCTTACAAGGTTTCCTATGAGGATGGGAACTCTGCCAAAATATTATGAAGAAACAATTGTGTAGGGTTTTATCAAGAACGTAGTGTGTAAAAGGTCTTTTGAAAGTCATCTCAAACTGAAAGAAGAAAATTCTGCTTGCTTTAGAGTTGTTTCTAAGGAGTATGTGGCACAAAGGTATGATTCTGTCAGGAATATTGTATTGTAAAACGCTTAGACTTAGAGCATGGTGACAACCATGGATAGGCACTATATAGATGTTATTATTATTATTATTATTATTATTATTATTATTATTATTATTATTATTATTATTATTATTATTATTTCTCTAGAGCAATGTCAGATTGTTGAATGTCTTGTTACCCCTGGTGTTGAGGATGGTATTTGGAACTGTTTGCCACAGTAATCTAGGCTATGAACTGATAAAACTTATTTTTTCAGACAGATAATGCAGATAAATGTTGTAGCTCTCCAAACTTTCATTGTAATATGTGCATTAGTTATGATTTAACTGTGGTTTACATGTTCACCATTATTTTGGGGTCACCTGATATATATACATAATGTGATTCACTTTTAGTAATGAATATCTAACAACAAAAAATGTTTACGGGATAATACTTCAGTTGTCAAAAATTCAATCCTTAATTTCAAACCTTTTATTAAAGTGATTGAGTTGATTTTGTATGTTCACTTCCATCAGGACAAATTCTATGCCATTCAAAATAAGATACTAGAAATTCCTTACTGAAACTTGACAGGTTTTCTAGAAGTTACAAGTAGTGACATTACAAAGTTTTTTAATAAAAAAACTCTGTGATTAAAAATTTATCTTGATTTTTGTGCAGAAAGCCTTAGAGGAAAAGGAAGAGCAGGAGGACGAGGTTTTAGAGAAAGATGGGAAAGCCACTGAATATGTACCTGCAGAGGAATTTGCGGTGAGGATCATGTTTGGTATTGATTTCAGTTCGTTTTTTTTGAATAATCTATTCTACTTTGCTCGACAAGGGTGTGGAGGATTTGAACTCAGAGGAGAAAGGGTAAAAGTGAGATGATCAGCTTAAAATTAAAAAGAAGATAGGTGGGTTAAAAGTCGATGGTTAGTGAAAAGTCAGATGAAATACATGGACCTCTCCTTGATCACCGTGTACAAACAACCTCTGGGTACTCTAATAACATCTCAGTATATTTTGCACCACTGCTTTGCTGATGGCATACAGTTGTATTGCTCTGTCAACCCAACAAACAACGACATCATCAGCAACACCAGACTTGCCATATTCAACATCAAGACCTGGCTCATGCTGAATCAGGACAAAATGGAGCTTATCTTTATCAATCATCCGACTGAAAATCCGGAATTGCCATCTTCATTTCAAATGAGCTGTGACATCATTACCCCAGTTCCTTTGGCCAAAAATCTGGGTGTTGCTATAGGTAAGGAACTAGGGCAAATTTCCAGAATCTACACCTACATCACGAGAGCAGCAGCACAAAAATTAGTTGTCACCCTCATCCTTTTAAAACTGGCCCCACTTTTCGAACTCCCAAAGGAAAAGATAAACAATCCCCAAATAATGCAACATTACGCTGCCAAAAAAGTGTATGAGAAGAAAAAGAGTGACCCTGCGTCTCCTCTTGTTTTGCTCTCCATTGGCTCTCTGTAGAACACCGCATCAACTACAAAATTACTGTGATAATATATCAGTGCCTTCATGGAATCGCTCCTGAATATCTTCAATGCTCCTTCCCTCGAGCACAGATCCCATGATCCTCACCATGACCCAAAACACAGTTGAGGACTAAAGGTCATTCAGATCTGCTGCCCCATGTGTCTGGAACGATCTCCGTTGTAGTGTCTGGGATGCAAAATCCATGTTCAGTTTCAAATCTCTACTTAAGAGACATTATTGTTGTAATGCTTTTTCTGTCACTTAGATTTTTTCCCCCCTATGTATGTTTGACTAGGTCACAATAGCTGTTACTTTTTTCTTGTCAGTTGGCTGTTGGTGTGTGTCCCTGTTGGGCATTTCAAAAGTTTCATCTCGAAGAAGACTAGAATTCCTCTGTCCATCCATATGATGTTGTTAAGTTGGACCATCTTCTGCTTCATTCCGATTCTTGTTCTTATATCTTTTGGAGCAGGTGTTGTCCTCTGTTTTTATTGATCCAAAGTATTTCAACTCTTATACATTTTCTAGTTGACTTTAGTGTCGTGCTGCACTGTGCTGTGCATGAATTTTGTTTGCTTGGCATTCAGTAGTAGTCCTGCTCTTCTGCTTGCACTGGCCACTCTAAATAGAGATCTTTTCATGCGAGTGATGTTGTCAGGTGTAAATCATCTCTCTGCTCTTTGTGGTTTGATCTGTACCCTCTTATAACTAATTCTTTCATCTAACTTTCCTCTGAGCTCCTCTATGACCCTCGTGTGTCATGGGGCCCTAAAACCTCCAATAAACAAACAAACAAGCAAAAGTTCTGTGTCATCTGCATACCAGAGGTCCATGGTAGTGCAGCCACCACTCCTAACACACGTCTTTCATCTCTGCTTCACTCATTACAGTACTTACTCTGTGTTTAAGCTAAAGAGGTATGGAGAAAAATGCAGCCTTGATGGACTTCCTTTTCAATGTTTAAGTAGGCACAGTTCATTCCATTCCAACTTATAGTTGCTTTCTGATCATTGTAGCAATTGTAGATAGATTGTATGATTGAGAGCAACCAGATGATTGCCAAGAGAACAATGGGTTTAAATTGGGACTGTTCAGTGCCCATGAATGCTGTGTCAATTTGCTGATAACAAGGTTGCCAAAATGTTTATTTCGTCTTTTTCAAACCCATCCAGCAGTGTGGGGAGCTGCCCTCTTCTGCATAAACCATCGTTTGCCTCTGGTTTCATGGCCGAAGACTCTCCCTGAGGGTCACAAGAGCTTAAATTAGAAATCTTCAGTGGTTGTAGGTGTTCTATTTTCATTGCAGAACCAAAGTGTTTTTAAATTTCTTCATATGAAGTTATTGGAAAATCACATATCTGTAAAGTTCAGTCATAAGGAACATCAGGTGGATGGGGTGGAAAAAAATGTATGCAAAGGAAGGTGACTTTAAAGATTTTCAAATTAAAAGTTCTGATGGATAATTTCCAACACTTTTTGTATGAACTTAGAAAAAGCAGAAAAATTCTCATGATATCATTTATAAAGCTGCTGACTGTAACTTGTAAAAGCAATGAACAGAAATAAGATTAATCTGAGGAATATTTTTTTCCTTCTGGCAAATGTTAGTAATGATTATTTTTATCCTTTTATTCAGGTGATCATGAGGAGGGTTGATAGAATGGAGACAGCCCTCATCAGTCTTGTGGCAAACATCGATTCTGTTCTCAAAGAGTTCTCTTCAAAATCATAGGTGATCATCAAGATTTCAGACTTATTGACGAACTAGATGAACAAAAATTCTTCTTCTCAAGCTCAACTTGTTTTCTACCAAGAAATTTGAAACTGGAAAAAGCATAAAAATGTATGCCCATTAAAGGGCTATCAGGATTTAGGTTTTACCCAATATTTTTTAGAAGCCAGTCTTTTAGAAGGTGTTCTCCATATTTGCCTTTACAGTCCGAGAGCTT
Organism: Melibe viridis; assembly: GCA_039654465.1. Classification (NCBI taxonomy): domain Eukaryota; kingdom Metazoa; phylum Mollusca; class Gastropoda; order Nudibranchia; family Dendronotidae; genus Melibe; species Melibe viridis. The sequence goes on from JBCIKM010008898.1 coordinate 12,426, forward strand.
CGACGTGCTGACATTATTAAATGTTAGTTTGCAAAGCAGTGTTTAAGTTTTCCTTATTTGCTTCACTCTCACTTAAAGTAAAGGGACATGATGCGGCCACTTCTCATTTAAAGGACACTAATATCGCTAACTTTTTTCTCTATTGCCAATATTTTTGTATTGGCCGACTATTAGCCAATCTGGCAACATTGTACTAAGTTTCTGTGTGAATTAATTTTATCACATATTTATACTAAATCAGTTATTGTCACTAACGGTACCTCCATGCAATCAGGGGATATCCATGCGGCTGTTGAAGAATGTCAATGCGGCCAGGGCATATTGATGCCACCAGAGTGGGACCACATGCAGCCAATACTAGTGGGTACCAATATGAAGTTAGATTGTTATCACCTCAAACATATCATAGGCCCATGACACACCGCAACGGGGGCTGGCATTGTGCTAGACAATAGAGGAATTAAATGCACCCAAAATGGCAAGCTAATCTATTGTTCTAAAAGGCTTTTATTATATCACATACGTGCAATATCTAGTTCTAAAGAGATCCAAAAGCGATCGTCAAAATGTAGGTCAAGACTGTTTGTCCCGTACTTGCATTACTTGTCAGACATGTATAATGCTGTTAACGGCCAAATATAATCATTGTACACCAGTGTGGGGTGAGAAATAGTGGACAAATAACCCTCTCCAGGAAATCAACGAGATATGCGTTATGACACGGTGCCACTGGATCACAAATCCCACACGGATAGATAGAATTAGGCTAACTAAAATTGCTGGATCGAAAAAAGTAGAATTGGAATCCTGCGTAAAGAGGTACAAAAACATTTTTACTCGTTCAAAATAGGGAAAATAGACTTCTATCGTTTTCTTCATCTCCTTGCGATTGGAGCTGTTGTTATGACTTTGACAATGAATGCTGATCAGTTGAAACGGGTGTTGATGTTTGAAGTGGTTGAGATTGGATGTTTTCTGAAGTGACACTAACGTCTTCTGCTCCTTGATTTCATTCCATCATATCAAGCTCTATCTAACTGCTGCATTTCCAAATCTTTTGCCAAAATATCCTCCAAATCAATGCTTTCCTCATTGTGTAAGCTTCTAGTTCCAGGAACGCTTGTATTATCATCAGATTTATGTTGTGTTCTCATGGTTTTTTTCTGTTTCATCCTCTTATCATTCATATTCTTTTGCTTTTCCAGTTTAGGTTTCAATATGTTTGATTCTTTTTCTTTTCGTTTCAGTTCCAATTCTTTCCTTTTTTCTTGTCTTCTTCTTTTCTTTTCTTCTGCAATCTTTGCCTTCTCTTCCCTCTTTCTCAACATCATTAATTTACGATCTTCTTTCTTTTTTAATTCTTCCAGTTTTTTGGTTCTATGCGTTCTAAATTTTCTATAAAATCTTTCCCACTGATCAAAGGGTCATTGAGTTTTCTAACTTTTGCTCTATTGCTTTTAGTTTGACTGGTTGGGAGTGCAAATTAACTTTTTGCATGTTCGTGCTGTTTGGTCAATTTTATCTATTTCTCAAGTTGAGTGAAATACGTCTTCCATAAAACATATCGTTTATCAATGTTCAGATCATAGCTATCATTAAGTCGTCTCAGATACAATGCAAAGTCTCTTCTCCAAGTTGCGATGTCAAGATTACTAATTTTGTTAGGGTGTTATCTTCACCAGAATATGATGATTTTTCATTGATAGTTTCTGAAGCTAAAGGCTCACTAGGCTCTTTATTTTGACCTTTCTAGTCATGTGGTGTGAGAGAACTGTGTAATAGATGATTGTTCACTTACAGAAGCTGTATTTTGTTGATTAACTGGGTTTGAAGATGGAATGAGTTTTGTTTTATCAATGGCGTTGAAGTCGAAAGGAAAAAGACCAGATTTGCGGAATCCATTTCTCATTAAATCTTTGTTTGCTGTACTTTCATCGCAGACTTCTTTAAAAACACCAGCAAATGAACGTTTTGTTAAAATGTCAGTCATGCTACGTTTTCTGTTCACTTTGCCTTTGTTGTTGAGAAAAACCCAACATCCAATGGCTGTACAATGTGTGAAGCATGGGAAGGCAGAC
>JBCIKM010008898.1:14603-27282 GCA_039654465.1 Melibe viridis
TAAGGTGCATTGTTTGGGGGATGAACGCCTTTTTCAACCAAAGAGCAAACAGTTCAGAATTAATCCATCCATTAATGTTCACTTTGCCTTTGTTGTTGAGAAAAACCCAACATCCAATGGCTGTACAATGTGTGAAGCATGGGAAGGCAGACAGTAAAGAATTATTTCATTCTGATTACAAATATTAGAAGCTTTCATTGATGAGTGTGATGCATGTCCATATACGAATAAAATAATAGGCTTTTTAAGGTGCATTGTTTGGGGGATGAACGCCTTTTTCAACCAAAGAGCAAACAGTTCAGAATTAATCCATCCATTAATGGATTTAGCTATTAATGAATTTTTAAACACATTGTCAGGCTTAAATCCCCTGAAAAATTTTCCTGAGTAAATTGTTAGTGGGTGAATGAAGTCTCCAGATACATTAGCACAGTACAGTAATTTGATTTCTATTATCATTTGATATTTGATACACGTTTCTGGTACCCACAAAAGACAATTTTGCCAGAATGTGCATCCAAGGCAAATCCACTTTCATCTGTGTTATAAATACGATTCTGTTCAAGGAATAGTGAGGGATCAATGTTGAAAATCTTTTCTTTCATTTGTTTGAACCATTCTTGTAATCGATCTTCGGTGACGAATGATCGTTGCTTCCTAAGTTTTTGAGGAGTTCTAAAAACGATATGAAGCCTGTCGTATTGGCATTCCTTTGTTGCATGCATCGATAGCTTTCAAAAGTTGGGCTTTTGTCCATTATGGTATTGGTCCCATCTAGGAAGAAAAAAAAAAGGACTTAGATACACATTGTCAAATACGATTTTATTGCAAACATGAATACACAGGACCAACTTGATGTCCATCTATGATAGGACAGAGAAATAGGCGTAAAATACCTTTCGCAAGGACACTCATCTCACTTAGCGGGATGCTGTTTTGATTATGTGAGACAGAAACTAATTGATATGGAGAGGAAGGAGGTAAAATGCTGTATTGTAACTGTATAATTAAAAAAACCCAGATGGTTAGAAATGATTGTGGTACTTTATAAAGGTTGCTATCAAATATACAGTTGAATGATCGCAACAAGTTCCCTTTAAAAATGAAGGGTCATGATGCGGCCACTGGCGATCGCATCTAGTCCCTTCAGTAAATCATAGGGGATCTTCATAAGGCCACCCCGCAAAGCACTTGTTAACAGGGTTTATGTCATTAGAACAACTAATAATCTTTTAAATAATATAGTTCAAACTTGTGGAAACACAGAAATCTTTATTATAACGAATAGGATAAAAGAAATGAATAACTTACCTTGACTTTTCACAAAACGATAATTAGAGTGTTGATTTCACAATCACAGACATAAAATCGAAACTAGAAGTGATATCGGTGTGAAAACTTTTCCATATCATGTAGTTTTACTTCCGGCATATTTAAACCAATCAGTCGCCGGAAAATAACATCAAAATCATGATCGCATGGACATTCAGATCGCATCATGTCCCTTTACTCTATATGTGCAGTGTTTTCAAAATAATATTATTACTCCTTGCAGTTCTTTCATTCTGTAACTCTGCTAAGGGAAAATCTTAAGGATTCAAGCTGAGGATTTAAGGTGCCATAATTGTGCTGTTTTAAGATGTAATGGTTAGCGTGTCAAGCACCTACCAAAAAAACTTTTTATTTATTTATTTTTTTTTTAAAGAAAAAAAAAAAAGAGGCATCTTTAGAATAAATCTAATGAGTAAAATATAAATCAAGATTTTTTATAAATTTTCATGCCAATAGAATGAATGACTGAAGATGCTTTCAGTTTACAATGCCAAGTGTTTGAAAAATATTGAAAAAAAATAATTTGTGAAATGCCTTTTTAAAATTTGTCGAATTATTATTTTACAGAATAAATGTTCATGCGCTGAACACTTTCTGTAAAGCCTAAAACAAATTATACAGATTTGATTGAAATAATCATGAAAGAATATTTTCAAAAAAATGTTAAACCCTCACCTTCAGGACAAGGTAGAACCAGGCATAATAGAAAAGGACATGCTAGTGTAAAGTAAAAAATCTTTTAGTTAGTAGAGTGGAACACAGGTAAAATGGAATGGCTCAAAATTAGTCCTCCTATCTCATAGTTTTTATAAAAAATAAAGTGGTAAAGGCCAGGGACCAGAGCGTCAAAATCTCTTCTTTCTTATATAAGTTCTATTGGAGCAGGTTCTTCCTAAATATTACTAACACTACTACTATGTATTCTTTTGGGGGAGAATCTAATACCTCAGTCAAATCAGGCAGCAATGTAGAAATGATGGTTTGACGGGAGGTGATAAAGCTACATTTTGCTGTGATTAATAACTTAAATGAGTTTAAAAGCTCTCTTTACTTTTGCTTGATTACTGTGCTTAGAGTATGACTGACATAATATTTTTGTTTTGAACAGTATAATGCTAACTATTGTATTTCTTTGATTCTGACTAGTCCCCTTGCATATTGTAACCTGAATCTTTTGAATAAATTGAGACAACCAAATTGAAATCATTTCTTTAAATGGAATATAGTTATTCATTATAGACTCTAATGTTTCCAAGTTTTCTATTTTATTTGTACCTACACACTGTTCTCATGCAACTAATGACGCCTTAAATTTTGTTCTGTTTGCTGAGATAAATTGTTTGTGATGAAAAGTTTGCAATTCAGTAGACCTCTGATATAACGGCGTTTCCGGGACCAAAATAAAATTTCTGTTATATCAGAGGTTTTGTTATAACCAAGGTAGGCCAAAAATTGGAAAATTCAAGGGAATTAACCCATTTCATACCCCTATCTTAGTACCCATTGTACTGTCCTGGTCTTTCAAGATAATGTAAAGTGTGCCCGGTGCGAGAGAAACATTTTCTTTTCTTTGCTTGCGATGTTGAAGGCATTGTGTCCACTGTGTTATGTGTTTCAATCGACCGTAAACTTTCCATATGGGAATGATAACTTGTGTTTGTCCTCTTGGGTAGATTTAGCTTTTGTTTCTTAAGTGTGTGTGTGTGTGCCTGTGCTTGCCCCTTTCGGAAACAATATGGCGGCGCTTATAACAGCTCACATCCTAGTCTAGAGACGCCGCTGCATTCATTTTGCTTCGCCGCGTAATAGTTGCTTTGAGTTGCTTAGCATACTGAACACACCTTTCAATCAACCTTAACCTTTCATTAACTTTCAAATAGGCCTACGGGAATGATGACGTGTGTTTGTCCTCTTGGGTAGATCTAGCTCTCGTTTCTTTAGTGTGTGTGTGTGTATGTGTGTGTGCTCGCGCGCGCGCGCACCTGAACCTCATGTTTCAGTCGACAATAACCTTTCCATACGGGATGGAAGTGTAAGTTCAAGGCCATATCTGGCGTTAGTGCTCCTCCTTTCTTCTTATGCTAATTTTAGACCCAGTGCTCCTCCTTTCTTCTTTAGCTAATTTTAGACAAATCAGCTGTGTCATCACGCCACAATGATATTAGAGCAAACTTTTAATTACTGAGCACTTGATATAGCCTGTCAGTTTGTCAAATTATGCACACCAGCCGGATGGATCGTCGTTGTACTAGAGGTTGCCGAAAATTGTATACGGTTGTTATAGAGTACTCACGGGATATAAGCACAGTCAAGGAAGAAGGCTAAAACCGTGCTTAAATCCGACCGTGCTTAAATAAGGAGAGACAATCATAAACACACACTGTGTGTAAATCTATTCATGTCTTCAAGAGGGGTGCATTCAATCTTGTGTGTTGATTATTCTTAAGGGGCCCATACACTATCAATATTTTGGTCAAAATTTTGACTCAATATTCCCCACACACATATCAATGTTTTTGAATCAAAATTTTCTTTCCGTCAAAATGGACGAAGCGGTTGCATAGCTCTTGTGGTCGCATTGGACGAGGATGAAACGCTCCGTAAAAAGAGAAAATGGACTAAGGACTGGTTCTTACAACGGAGGAAATACAGACACACCAATCTGCTTCAAGAAATCCATTTAAGCGAACCAGAAGATTTCGGTAACTTCCTTCGAATGGATGCTGCATCATTTGATGAGTTACTTGTGCTCGTCAAAACATTGATAACTAAGCGTATTTATTTTTTTCTTCTTCAAGTCCTCAAGAGTGGCTGTGGTGATTACCTCCCCATATTTGGACAAAAGTTTCTGATAAGCGTCCTTTTTTTATGGCAATTATGATACTCAATGATAGTCATCAGATTTTACCCTCCATAGGCAAGGCATTGACTTTTAAATGTTGATAATTTTCAACAAAAATATTTTTTTCGAATTCTTTTTAGACATTTTGGTGCTCGTTGACGCTAACCAAACATTAATTGCCTAATCAAAGGACAATGAAGATTATTACTATTATTGTTATTATTAAAAAGGCCAGATTTGGCAATGAAGAAAGAAAATGTTTACATGTGATGATAAAAAGTTGACGGAAAACAATGAAACAAGCCAAAATATTGATGGCTCTATAAAAAAATATCAACATGGGTTTGATCCATCAATATTTTGAGTCAATGTTTTTTTTTCCATCAATATTACCCACACACGATGGAAATATTGACATCAAAATATTAATCAAAATTTTGACCAAAATATTGATCATGTGGGCCCCTTTAAGCTCTAGCCAAATGCTTATAGCACTGTCTACATCCTCCTCCGTGAACGCCTTTTTCCTTTTTCGACTGGAATCTTTAAGGGTTTGGGGTTTGCCTTTAAACTCTGGTAACCGGCCTTAGCCGTGCTTAATTGTGTACCGTGCTTAAATTCGGTGTGCTTATATCCCATGAGTACTGTAGTGGTGACTTCATTATGTTTATGAAGAAAAAAAACCGGGGATTTTTACACACACCGTTGTAAGCAAGATGCCGTTGCAACAGAGGCTGTTTTATTTGAGGTCAACTGTATATCAGTTGGATGTGTGAATGGATTTTCCTGCCTTCTTTTCCCAAATGAAACTGTGTTGTAAAATGATGTATTCATGCCAATGTGTTGTTTCTGAATAATTGAATATTGTTTGCAATCATCTTTTTTATGAATGTGTGATCCTTTTTTTTTTTTTTTTAACAGATTGAGAGAATTGATTTCACAGCTTTATATTCATCTATGTGCTATCTCTTCCATAAATTTTGATAAAAAAAAGTTTGTTTTACTTGGAGTTGATGTCCTTAACCTTTGAAGCCACCCTTAACCTTTGAAGCCACTCGCTAGCAAACTCCCTATTCGCACCTCTTGTGGCCTGTGAAGCCTATATAGCATAAAGACTTTTTTTGGACACTTTATTCACTACTGGCTTAGCCTCTCGCCCTTTAGGGTTACCAGATTACTAAACAGGCGAAGACGACTACTACTACTACTTACTACTACTGCCACCACCACGACCACCACACATTTAAGAGGAACAAACTCAATTGTTTATTGAAATTGAAGCTGAACAGAGAAGCTCTGTGACTCTCAATCCCATAATCATTGATATGCACACAGCTGCTTCGTTTTATTGTATTAAAAGACCTTTGCTTTTTGGAGAACAGGCAAATGCTATTAAAAACTCTCAGACATAAAGTACGTTGTTTACCAAGTTCCATACAGTTTACGGAATCAAACTGTTAAAACCTCAGTTGTTTGTTTTTTTTTTTTTAAAGAAAAACTATAGAAATAAAATAACTGTTTCAAAAATAAAAGTGAACACCAGTGAGAATAAGCAGCATTGTGTGCCTGGAACTCTCCAATAACGAATTATTTCACAACACTAATGGTGTTGTAAACTGATTTACTTAGAGACAACTTCAAACATAAGTTCCGAGAAGTACCTTTCTCTACTTTTGCTTTTTGTTTGATGGAAACAGAGCTAAAAAATTACTCAATACATAATTTTCAGAGGGGGGGGGGCACTTTTAAGTAAAAAATTGTGCAAAATTATGTGAAAGTTTCCAAGAAAAATAAAAAAATTTGTGGCCGCAAGACAACCACCCCTCTGATCCCCCTCCCCCCCCCCCCCACACACACACACACAAACAACCCAATAAACGCGGGGACAGCCGGATATGTTGACATGACATCTCTCAAACCATAGCTACGGTAGTTGAGAAATTGCAAGTGGCATTCCCCTGCACTTTTTTTGTCTATTCTTGTTGAATTGCAAACTATTTGGCCATCCTATCAATGTCAAGACTCAACACCACTGTTTCCCGTTACCAAAGGTAAGGCTGGACTTGAGGTCATTCAGACAAGTGAAGCCTCTTGCAATTATTGTTTTTCTTCATTTCGTAGAAATTTAGCTGGCAATTAATTGTGTTTGCGTTTTTTAAATGCAAATATGTAAAAAATATGCAAAAAACTGAAAAATATGCGATGGAGGACGAAATATGCAAATGCCTATGCGGCCGCATGGATGCATATTTCTGGACCACGACACTGCTGAAGACAGTATGAAGGGATAAGGATGGCACCGACTTTGGCTTTGAATCACCTCGGCACTGCGCCTACACTATTTTCTGTTTATTTTCATCTATTTCCAGTGCCAGCTCCTCTTTTGTTCATATACTTTTCCTTCCATGGTGACAGCCATTTTGTGAAAAAAACAAAAACTCAACCTGTTATTTACTGTTGAAGCTGCCAAAATTGGAAATGAATACACAATAATAAATAATAAATAGTGCTGGAAAGATTTATATTTTATTCATATTTAATTACAACTTAAGATATCTTCCACAATCACAAGTCATTAAAGAAAAATGGTCATTGATCTCATAAGCATGGGAAAAGGGCATCCACGCCTACAAGATTTCTAGGGGGAAATTTTTGGGCGAATTGCCCTTTCAAGTGGGATAATATTCAAGTACAGTAGAATTACTTTAAACCGAAATTTTGGGGACCTACTAAATCATTTTGGTTTAAAGGCATTTTGGTTTACTTTTTTTCAATGTTTTGCAAGGGTAGTAACTATCAAGATCGAATTCGAACGTTCTTTTGTGATAGGCAAGTGATAGTGATACTAGATGAATGATGCGCAGCGACTCAGAGATGAAGTGGAAATGAAACGGAGTGTCGTTAATGGTCAATGCTAAAGTGACTCAAACAAAGAAAGCACACAAACACACGTACCTCCTCCCAACGCATTTACAGAAGTCTTAGATTAGGTAGGTACGCGAGCAAGAACATCTTGCTTGCGTGATTCTACAACCACCAACTCCATGTCATTCCTTCCCTTTCAACCCCCCCCCCCCCCCCAACCCCACTGTTACCCATTGCCTTTTGTTTGATGTGCCATGTTGGTCAAGCCCAAGCGTTGGCAACCAAGGTTTGCTTACCACCCCTCTCCCTCACCTCAAAAGTCATACTCTTGATTGAGTCGCGTCTGAAAGAAAGTCGTGCTTTGAAGCATTTCGGTTTATCGTACGAAACGATACAAAGAAAAAGAAGAAACTTGTAAAATTGGTTGATTTCTTTACGGCGGTTTATGGAAATTTTCGGTTTAAAAGAATTCTACTGTATGTCGGTATGTTGTTTCTTTACATAAAACTATGGGTTGAAGTTGCAGGGGTTTTCAGAAAGTTTGTCAATAATGGCTTAGGCTGCAGGCTTTTTGAAATTTTCAGCTCCCACCCAAGGGTGTTTATTTTCATTTGGTAGGTTTTTTTCTCTCTGAGTTTTAGTTTCCTCATACAACTGACAATAAAATAGAAGTGTTTATTTCTACAACTATGAAACAAAGAAACATTATTTAAAGACAATGAAGAGGACAGATAACACTCATTGTCCTATGGGGCTGCATGCGGATATATTATCTAAAAGTTGTAAGAATTCATTATTTAAGTAGGTTTTTTGTGGTTTTTTATTTGTTTAGTTTGTTGGGTTTTTTTAGATTTTTTTTTTTTAGGTTAACTTGTAAAATATTTTTTTCTTCAAAACCATTCAGCATTATTGGTATTTCTGCTTGTGTCTCAGACTCTGTGACTCTTCTAATTACAACTTCATTTTGAGAAATGCTGAATATGATGATGTGATCAGGCAGCAATTGAAAATGACTAAATTACTCTGCCAAATCAAAAGACTTAATGCATCAAGTAAATTTATTTCGTAGGTGTAAAATTTTTCTTCTTAAAATGCTTGTCTTGAAAACAATTCTGAGGGCTTGAATTTTGAGATGGCTTTGAGTGGGAACCCTGTTTAAAAAGCAATTTTTTTTATTTGGCTTTTCTAGGCAGCGCTAGCTAGCAGAGAGACAAAGGGGTGTGGAAAATGCTTCGATCAACTGATGTAAACAAAGCAGAATAGAGTTACAAGATATCTTGTTGGCCCAGAAATTGAATCCATTCAATAACATTGGAAGTCAAACTGATCAGTATTTGTGCAGCTATCGATAATCATGATAATAGACATAAACCGCTTTTATAAAGAGTGTCAAATGATAATTAGTTGACTGAGTACATTCACAATACTCTCCTCCTGCTGACCCAAATGTTACATACAGTAAAGATAAAGTCACGGAAAACTGGACCATGAAGATTTGAAGAAATGGAAATCTGTGTAGGCCCTATTTTTCCAGATTTTTCTCTCTGAATTTTTAGGCTTGGACTTGGAAAAAAATGAAGGTTCCGTAAAAACGGAACAGATTCCATCCCTCTACGAAGTATAGCTATACACAGCTGTCGATTTCCCTAGAGTAATATTTATTGCAAACCTGAAGTGGGAGTCAGAGTCAGTAAAATGTTAAACCTCAGAGTCGGAGTCTGTAAAATTCTCAACCCCGAAGTCGGAGTTGGAGTCTGCAAAACTTTCAACCCCGGATTTGGAGTCGGTAGATTTTTAAACCGACTCCGCATCACTGCTTAAGGTTGAGTAATATGCCTTATGTATTGCTCATTACGCCACGCAAGAATAGGCATGGTGGACTGATCATCTGCCTGTCTTCATTTCTTGTAATCCAGAGTTTTTTCCAGCTCCTTTGAGCTGGGTCACGACACTGCTGAAGGCAGTATGAAGGGATAAGGATGGCACCGATAAATAAATTAAAAAAACCCAAATAAATGCTTTTGACCAATGTAGTTTCTGAGTGGTAAACAAAAAGTTACGGCAGCCACAAAATTGACTCAAGTCAATTTATCATGCTTGCAAATCCAGTTACGGTAGAAACATTCTTCGTATGTCAGATTTTTTACTCTCTGTACTTTTTTTTGATGTTCACTATCACTTTATTTTTACTGTGATAAGTCCCTCTAAAGCAACAACCCTTTGTGTAAACCACACATGGATTATTAGAAATGGCAAGAATGAACAGACTTTGTTTTGACTCAATAATTTATTTCAAAATTTTCTATGGGGAAACCTCAAGAGGATTAACAGCCAATAAATGTCCTAAAAATTTTGAGAAAAGAAAAAAAAAAATGTTTGTTTATTGGAGGTTTTAGGGCCCCATGACACACAAGGGTCAAAGAGGAGCCCAGAGGAAAGTAAGATGATAGAATTTAGTTTAAAGAGGGAACAAATCAAACCACAAACAGCAGAGAGATGATTTACATTAAAAAATAAATATCATCTCTCAAAACACATATCGACACCCCAGAGAGATGATTTACAATGACAAAAAATATCTCTCATTTCATTACAAAAATAAACAATGGCCATCACAAATATCAGTATTTTGGTCCAGGAAGACCCAGGGTCTTTAGACCCCCTTTGTGTACTAAAGTACTCATTACATCTAACTTGTGACCCTGGAGTTATGTACCAAAAGACATGAAATAAGGGATGACCACTGCAACATAAACAAAACAACAAAAACTGGACTCTGGACAAATGAATAGGGGAAAAAGTAAGACAAAAAGCTTCAGTATAAAAGCAAAGCGCCTCCAACCTCTATTCCCCGGTGGAAAAAAGAAAAGAAAAAAAGCCTATTACAGTGTACAAAAACAAATTTAGCTGTAGGTCCCTTTCAGGAAAGTCTTGGATGTATGTTTCAAATGGAACATTTTTAAAGAGGCAGGTATGGTCTTGAACATAAAAAAATCAAAAAATTTGTTGTTTATCATAGAAAGAAATATTTCTTCAAAGGGAAACCAACTATCTAGCCTGAATAAGACAACTGCCATCACGCCCCAACCCACTTTTTGTATATTGCTGAGACCTCACTTCTTCATGATAGCTGTCATTCCACTTTCTTTTTGGGCATTTGTCTTTTGTGATCTGGTAATTGCAAGTCTTGGTATGCACATGGTCTTGCAATACGGACTTGATCATAGCCAATTTTGTCTTCAGAAGAGACATGTCTTCCAGCAGATTTATCTGATCAGATGTCAATTTTTCGTTCCTCTGATGATGATAAAGAAAAATAATACATTGTAATAAGTCACAAGAAAAAGTCTGTCAATTAAACCTATAAGACGTTCTCTGTCTTAAAACTGCTATCTTCTTTCTTTTTGATTATTGTCAACTGACTCAGTGAGACTACTGAGCATTAATATTGATCTATTTGTGAGGCAAATTAAGATAAACCAAATGGAAAGTTGTTTGACACTCTTGACCTAAGGGTAATATTGGGTGGGGCAAAAACAAACAACAACGCGTCTAACATTACATTATCACTCTGTAGTCACACCATCTGATTGCCATGTATTCAGGTGAGAAAGCGATAAATGTATTTGACATAAAATGTTATTGGTAAATCCTTGGAATCTCTAGGACTAGAAAAAAGAACCAATGCCGAAATACTAAGAACATTTTGGACACATTGAATGATGCCACAGCAGTATGGAAAAAGACATTGGAAGCCATGGTGGATGATGATAATGATGATGATGAAGAATCACGCACTCTGTTAAACCGAATTTTGTCATGCTTAAAATGCAATACAAACACATACCTGAAACATTTAAGCAAAAATAAAGTTTGCAATGATCGTTTAGCTAAGAACAGGTCTTTTGAGACTATATCATGACTGCAAGAAATCATGCCCTTTATCAAGCCTTGTTACATATTCCAAAAAGTTTTGAAGTTTTTGCATATCAAGTTTGAGACGATTGAAAAAACATTTTGTCTACAGTGATGTCCTTTTCATGATGTGGAAATTCAGCCGATTTTGATGTAAGAGTTAAATCTCTCTTTACCACGTAAAAAATCTGCTTTTGCCTATTCTCCTGACAATGAAAATTACGTCACTGTATAGAATCAGTTTGCAGTATCTACTCGAAATTTTGAATACAGTAATGTGAATAATTAACTGAATCATTGCAAACATGTACATGTTCTATCTTCAAACGTTTTCCTGTTCAAAAATCCATTTAACTAGTTCTTTGATATCAACCAAAAACACCTGTTCTTAGAAAAATAACTGACACAAATGCATTTGCCCATCAATTTCTTTAGCAAAATTCAAGATAAAATGTTAAAGATATTGTACTATAAGGCATGGCTAGTTTCAATTAGATAGAGATAATGCACACACCTTTTTATGGGCAAACATTTACGAGAGACAGATTTGAAACTCTCTTTTCAACCATACTGCACGTTGCCGACCCAGACGCACCCGGAAAAGAGGAAGTGCAGCCATTTTTCAATCTGCTGATCGACAAATTCAATGATGCTTTCACACTGTTTCAAGACGTCTCAATCGATGAAATGATTGTCCGCTTCAAGGGGTGGTTTGCTTACAAGCAATACAATGCGTCGAAACTGAAAAAGCATCATATCAAAAGTTTTGGACTGACAGATAGTGCAACCGGATATGTTTGTAACATCTTGACATATTACGGCTCAAGCACGTCTTATGACCCAGAGTTCGACACTGACCACCAGGGTGGTAATGCAGAGAAGATCTTCAGCACACTTCTCCGTCCGATTGGTCAAGGATACCACATCTTTGCTGATCGATGGTACACCACCTGACAGCTAATCAATTTTCTTCTCCGAAAGGAGTTTTTCTACACTGGCACTGTCCAGAGAAATTGCACTGAATTTCCCACCAAGGTCAAAGCAATGATCAACAAAACCCTCCAGCATCAGGAATCCAAATACTGGATGACTGACGACAAGAGCCTCCTCTACTGTGCTTGGCAGGATAAAAAGGCAAGCAAACCCGTCTTGATTGTCTCAAGCAAAGCGCAGGAAGGGAATGCTTCTCGTGGAGGAAAATCTAAGCCTGCCATTGTCGACCAGTACAACATGAAGATGAACGGGTGCGACAAGGCCGACCAGATGGTTGGCACTACTCTGTGGCTGACCAGAGAAGTAGGAAATAGTGGAGGAAACTCTACCACTGGGCTATCGAGATCACCTGCCACAATGCCTATTGTCTCTATGTGCTCACCAGGCCAGAGGGCACCTCTCGTCGGAAACCTCAGTCTTCGCACCTTCAAATTGCGACTGATTGAGCAGCTTATGCAGCGGCTGCTGAGATCTCGACCAACACGATCACCCCACAAAGGAAGTCAGTTGGCAGACCAAATGCCCTGGAGAGATTAGAAGGTGCCAAGCATATGATTGCATATGTTGGAACCGATCGACAATGCCAAGTCTGCAGCAAACCAGGCGACAAAAAGCGCTCCAGCTACATCTGCGAGGGTCACCCTCACCTCCATCAAAAGGAGTGTTTCAAGATCTGGCACACTCGTGCAGATCTCTAAATCAGTTCCAGTGATGTGTGTATGCTCAAAAGGA
>JBCIKM010008899.1:1011-16919 GCA_039654465.1 Melibe viridis
TCTCCCTTCCCTCCCCTCTCCCCCTCCTCCCCCCCCCCCTCACCTAATTTATATGGATTTTCAAAATGATGACTTTGTCTTACTCTCTCATTGCCCTTGAAAATTGACATACAATGATCATTGCTAAATTGCTGGTTCAAAATTTCATATTTTACCAAAATGCACAATTTTCCCATATTTTTCCATGTAAGCTGATTTCTCTCTCTAAATCAAACTTGACATCCATCCATATAAGTGCTCAAAATTGTGAAAGGTCATTTTCATCTCAGTGGCATACTTTTGCAAGCAACGCCCCCCCCCTCCCCCCAACCTGTGTGGGTGCAGAGAGAGAGAGGGCTTGTTTAGAGTATTACTGTTGTTTTTTTGTTTGCAGCAGAACTTGGTAAGACTTTTGCTTAACACTTGATGTGCAGGATTGGACATGATACAAAAATCAAAAAGGATAATGGTCGTTTAACTCTTAAAATCTAAATTATATAGATAGGAGGAGATATTTGGACCAACAGTAGGAAATAACTAAGACGTTATCGTTGTGACATTATTTCTGGTCATACTTCAGGTCAAATAGTTTTAGTGGTAACGATTGTGAATTTGATGCTTCAGGTCTAATAGTTTTAGTGGTAACGATTGTGAATTTGATGCTTCAGGTCAAATAGTTTTAGTGGTAATGATTGTGAATTTTGTGCTTCAGGTCAAATAGTTTTAGCAGTAATGATTGTGAATTTGATGCTTCAGGTCAAATAGTTTTAGTGTTAATGATTTTGATGCTTCAGGTCAAATAATTTTAGTGGTAATGATTTTGATGCTTCAGGTCAAATAGTTATAGTGATAATGATTATGAATTTGATGCTTTCGGTCAAATAGTTATAGTGGTAATGATTGTGAATTTGATGCTTCAAGTCAAATAGTTTTAGCAGTAATGATTGTGAATTTTGTGCTTCAGGTCAAATAGTTTTAGCGGTAATGATTGTGAATTTTGTGCTTCAGGTCAAATAGTTTTAGCAGTAATGATTTTGAATTTGATGCTTCAGGTCAAATAGTTTAAGTGGCAAAGATTGTGAATTTGATGCTTCAGGTCAAATAGTTTTAGTGGTAATGATTTACAATTTGATGCTTCAGGTCAAATAGTTTAAGTGGTCATGATTTTGATGCTTCAGGTCAAATAGTTTTAGTGGTAAATATTTTGAATTTGATGCTTCAGGTCAAATAGTTTTAGCGGTAATGATTGTGAATTTGATGCTTCAGGTGAAATAGTTTTAGTGATAATGATTTTGATGCTTCAGGTCAAATAGTTTAAGTGGTAAAAATTGTGAATTTCATGCAATAGGTCCAAAAGTTTTAGTGGTAATGATTGTGAATTTGATGCTTCAGGTCAAATACATTCCACAAGGGAATCAAGATGAGAAGGCTGTCTCCAAGCTTGTTTTTACAAAAACAGCCTCAGCCACATAGCTATCCAGGAAA
Organism: Melibe viridis; assembly: GCA_039654465.1. NCBI lineage: Eukaryota > Metazoa > Mollusca > Gastropoda > Nudibranchia > Dendronotidae > Melibe > Melibe viridis. The sequence continues at coordinate 2,476 of JBCIKM010008899.1, forward strand.
ACTGAATGAAGAGTCTGACTCGGCTTTGGAGGTAATTCTTTTCAAAAATATAATAATAATGATGACAATAAATCTTATTTTCTATAAGTGGAATATTGCCTTGATTTAGGGAGATGATAATAATTGCAATTATAACAATAATTAAATTGATAGGGTAATGAAAGTAATATCAATGGGATTGATAATAATAATTAATGGAAATAAGCATATGTTTGTATTGCTCTTCAAAATCTTGTGAATACAAACAGATAAAACTATTGATATCCTTCTCCTTCTCAATTTTTTTTTTTCCTTTCCAGCAATTGAAGTGGCGATAACTGTGCCTATCATAATTTTAAATGTGTTGAATAGTAGCCGTTCAGAAATAAAATGAATGATGATATACATAAGCAAAGACAGGGACTCTCTCATTCAATGTCCACTTTGCATGTACTGAAATCTCACTCAAGACTTGACTCTTTTCTTTCAAACTATGAAATCAAAACCATCTTTTTGTCACATTTACTTTGTCAATCGTGTTTTCTTTTTCCTGTGACAAAGTTCCCATAATATGGTGGAGATGCAATCATTAGTTATCTAAATTGAGGTGTGAGGCGAACTCTTAGTCTGAATGCAGAAACATTTATTAATTGGTGACAGTGACTGAAAAAGGCAACCGTGGAATAATAATTTGATATATTTTTTTTTGTGTGTGTGTGTATGTGTGTTTATTTCTTTCTGTGAGGACTATGAATTTTGGCAGTTCAACATATTCCGTGCAGCTACTGTAACTGGCTACCAAGTTTTGATCCCATTGACTATGAAGATATTTATTTCTCATGATCTCCTGCAAAAGTTCAACATTGACCCTATCGTGTTTGAGCAGTTCTTGATTAAGGTTGGAATGTCAAGCAATGCCAAACATGTCATAAGTAGGCCTACTTATGTATGAGTTACACAATTCACCATTTGTGAAATATAAACATTGATGGTAATAAAAATGATGGTGATGATGATGAGGATAGTGATGATGATGATGATTATGGTGATGATGATGACAACGATGATGATGATGATGATAATGGTGATGATGATGATGATTATGGTAATGATGATTAATGATAATGATGATAGTGATATCAATAATAATGATAAAATAATCTTCATTTCACCACAAGATATTCTTGAACCTTGGTATCTGCTAGACATTTCACTACTATTTTTTTACCCTTCCCCGCCCTTTGAACCATTTTCTTTCATTCCATATTATTCATCTAGTGCTGCAATTTACTTTTAACCATTTGAACTTCCCCAACCTGACTCCTGACAACATGCAGGTAGAGAGACACTACAGGCGAAACCCTTACCACAACTCTTTACATGCTGGGGACGTCGTGCAAACTGCCAACAGCATTATTACCCAGACTGGTTTTGCGGTGAATATACCATGATGATTCCAAAACTGTTTGAGTATTAAATAAATAAATATATAGCATTTATATAGCACTTATCCACGGTCATGACCATGCTCTAAGCGCTTTACAATACCATATCCCTGGCAGACAACCAACATGGAACACATGACGAGACTAGCAGCCTGTTTGGCGCTTTACAATATTTCAGACAGAGACAAGATTGTCTGATCAACAACCAGGGGGACTTCCGAGCTTTACATCCATCTCTGATAGGATGAGGTAAGAGTGGTAAAGTGTCCAGGGTATTGAACATGTGCATCCTTTATCTAGACACAGCCTGCATTGTTTTAACTCTTTGGCTGCTCAGCAGCTGCCATGTGATAAGAACTTACCGACTGCTTATAGCCAAGTCAAGACAATACCAAATAGGCGATTTAACATTTTTTTGTTATATTTAAAAAAAAAAAGTTTTCAAGCTGGAAATTAAATTTCATGAATATGTTTATGCACCAAATGCCTTAATAATGATAGATTTTTACTTTCCATGTCAAAAGAAGTAAATATTATTGTTGAGAACAGAAATTTTAGACAGAAATCGGCAGTTGCAAAAATCGGTTTTGAACCAACAATTCCTTTCAATATAGAATGAGGTCAACATCGTAGTCATGTGACTTCTTTTATAAAATCTCATTGGTTAAAACATTAAAATAGACACACGCAATGTCAAGGGATGTGTATTGTGTTATTTTCAGGTGTAAACAAGCCACCAACCTTGCCCTTCTCCGCTCACCCCGTGAATTGGGCATGGCTTACTCCTGCAGTTAATGGATTGCTAGAAATTGAGTTGTCCCCATAAAACTTCACTACTCCTGTAGTCAGGGGGTTACTTAGATCATTATTATTTTTCATTACCATTATTCTAACTATCAGGCTTTTTACTATTATTATCATCAGTATAATTATGCTTCTTCTTCTTCTTTTGCTTTTTGTTTTTGTTGTTGTTGTTGTTTCTATTGTTGTTGTTGTTGTTGTTGTTGTTGTTGATGTTCAACTATCCCTTGCTCCACACCTATCCCCTTCCCCTTACAGAAAATTATGAATGACTTTGAAATTTTCTGCCTGCTTTTTGCGTCCCTGATGCATGATATTGAGCACACGGGCACCAACAATAAATTCCACAGGAACACAAGGTGCGTGCTTGGCCTGGTGGTTCCAGTCATGTGCATGCCTGCTAATGAAACAAACAAGTCCTTTAAAATGCAGTACAAAATTCTGCACGTTTGTCAATGCTATGTATGAAACTTCACTCTGGTTAATTCAGATTTGAATAATTGATAATCACCCTAGTTTTGCTAAGACATATTCGCTAATATTATTGATAATCACCCTTGTTTTGCTAAGATATATTAGCTAATATTATTGAAAATCCCCCTAATTTTGCTAAGACGTGTTTGCTAATATTATTGATAACCACCCCAGTTTTGCAGAACATAAGTCGGTAATATTGATAATGCCCCTAGTTTTGCAAGATATATCTAGCTAAACTTCAAAGGAGACTCCCTGCTAAACCTGGTAATATAATAATCACAATGAAAGAGTGGCAGCAGGCTTGTAAAGACAAACATTTTTTGTCTTTACAAGTGCTGCCACTCTTTCATTGTGATTATCATTTGTTGCCAATATTGATGATACCCTTAGTTTTGCAAGACATATGTAGCTAATATTGAGGATACCCCTAGTTTTGCAAGACACATGTAGGTAATATTGATGATACCCCTAGTTTTGCAAGACATATGTATCTAATATTGATGATACCCCTAGTTTTGCAAGACATATGTATCTAATATTGATGATACCCCTAGTTTTGCAAGACATGTAGGTAATATTGATGATACCCCTAGTTTTGCAAGAAAGATGTAGCTAATATTGATAATACCCCTAGTTTTGCAAGACATATGTAGCTAATATTGATAATACCCCTAGTTTTGCAAGACATATGTAGCTTATTTTGATGATACCCCTAGTTTTGCAAGACAGATGTAGCTAATATTGATAATACCCTTAGTCTTGCAAGACATATGTAGCTAATATTGATTTTACCCCTAGTTTAGAAGCTAATATTTATCCTGTGCATTCACTGATCAAATTCAAATTAGAGTATGAGATTGTTGTGATCAAGTTGGCTCTTGTAACAATAGAAGTAAAGTAGATCAAAACTTGTTTGTTACTTTTTGGAATTTTTTATTTCGTGTTACTTGTTCTATCACTTCATTCTGCCCTAAGCTCTCTCCCCATCTAAACCACCAACCCGTCTTCTACATTTGTACCAACAATGTTACATGCTCTCTTTCCTTCCTTCAGTCACAGCATGAATTTGTGTTTTTGAATTATTGTCTCCCGACTAAAAGTTATTTTATCGTTTTGTTCTAGGTCTGAAATGGCAAAATTGTATATGGTTTCAATCCTTGAAAACCATCACTTACGTGTGGCCATTGGCATGCTCAGATTGTATGACCTGTTGTCCTGCTTGACGGAGACTGAAGTTGAGTAGGTTGCATCATGGGTAATTTGTCAATAATGATAATAATGTCGGTACATAATTTGTTTTATGCTAATGCCATTTAAAACAGCATCAAGAACACACAATACCAATGTATCTAGATATAACATAAAACTATTATAATTTAATGTTAATGATGTTGAGTGCCAACAATACAATGCCAACAAACTATGGCAGCCACCCTGCAATTATGTATAAACTTTCTGTATCTGACAAAAAAGTGGTTTGGTTATGATTATCATCTGCTGTGCACTTTCCAGATGCACTTGTAAACGGGGGAGTATGTGGCAAAGAGATATGGTGCTCGCGTCTCAAGCGAGAGGTCCCGAGTTTGAGTCACATGAATGGCAAAAAATTTTTTATGGTCAATATTTGGTTGGTTGTCACTCCCTAATGGCGTAGTGGTAGAGACACCTCTCAAACCAAAAAGTGTCGGGTACAAGTCCCATGAAAAAAGCAAAAAAAAAAAATAATTGGCTTGCTGTTGTTTTGATCAGAAGCCACTCCCCAATCCTAAGTAGATGGGATCAGGTATCCAGTCCTATCGGAGACAGACGATAGACTAGGAGGTCCTGTGTGCACTTTGTGCATGTTAAAGAGCCCTTGGCAGTTGAAATTAAAAAGAGTTGTGGTGGCAAGGCTGCTGCTGTTGGGGCTAAATTCCAAATTAATCTTGACATGTGCATGTTGACTCAAGCTATGCCATGTGTTCCAGGCTTAAGAGTGTGGGTTCAATTCCTGCTGGTACCATCAAGTTATGTCCTTAGGTAAGGCACTTCACCACACTCACCTATCAGAGATGGATATAAAGCTTGGAGGTTCCCCTGGTTGTGGACAACGTCTCTCAGTCCAAAAAATTGTAACGTGCCTAAAAGGTGACTTGTATTGTCATAAGTGATACGCATTGTCTGACAGGCATGGAATGGTATTGTAAAGCCCATAGAGCATTCTGGTGATATGGGCTATATATAGGATGTTTATCTAAATGCACTTTGTAATGAGTTTAAGTACACTGTAAGGACATTATACAGTTATTTTCTTTCTACTTTTAGGCAACCCCTTTTTTAAGAAAACAAAAAGAAACTTAATTTTCTGTCATAGAATTGTTAAATAAACACACAAATGTCGTAAATTGTAAATTGCAAGGTATCCGATTGTTTTAGTTTGTTGATTTAATTCATTGTCTTTTTACAGAGAATTCAAAGACCTGCTGGGTTCTTTGATCTTGTCTACTGATATGGCGAACCATTTTCTCCTTATCACTAATATGAAGATATTGTCGAATGCACCTACAAGGTTAGGATGATTCTTTTATCTGAAAGGAAACCAAACCTGTTTATTTTCAACTGTACTGACAAGTAAAATAAAATCTCTGCTGACATGTGAGTTGGCAAGACATCAGACTTTTATGTCTCAGAGTAAGGGTTTAATTCCAGTAAGGGCTCTAGGTGTTATTGTCTTGGGCAATAATAAAAAAAATAAATCACCCCGACCTCTTCACCTGACATTGGTTGGGAAGAGTATCAGACCTCATGAATAGTGTTGTCCTTTCCCGTACTGAGTAAATCTTGTTTAAATCGTTTTCTGCTGTGGAAGGAAGGAATCTGATCGAATGATTTTGAGAAGAATTTGTAGAATGCTTAAATCCATTTGAGGTTCGGAGAGTGCTTTAATATGAAAAAACACAGTGCATAATGCATGGTATAACTCTATAGTGTCTATATTTCTTATATGCTTGTTCTTGGCACCCAACAGCTGAATACATAAATACTAAAATATTTAAACCAGTTATTAATCAACTAAATTTTTCCTAGGCATAAATAAGGGTGTGTGCATATGTGTGTGTGTGTGTATGTGTGTGTGTGAAGGGGGGGGGGGGTATGGTTGCGAATCTAGCAAAATCAGTACAAAAACACCTACAAAAACAAAAAGGACAAAACAAATTGCCCCTCTTCCACCTCAGATGTGATTCACGTATCCGTATTCGTCGGATCATGTTACTTATACTGCACGCCGCTGATATCAGTAACCCTTGTAAACCTTGGCCAGTCCATAAGATTTGGGTGTCCCTTCTTTGCCAGGAATTTTTTGACCAGGTATCTGATACGGAGCCAATTCTTGGCCTTTGATCTTTCCTTTGTTTACTCATGTTGAGTATTTTACGTTAATTGCCTCAATTGTAGATTTGCGCTCCTTTGATATGAAATTTGTTTTGCAGAGAACTTTTTTGTTTAAGATTTTGCAATACATCAATTGTGAGCATGTGAGTTTGTATTTGTTACAAATTTTAATCTGAAGTGGTATTTTTGTTTAAGTTCTTATATGTTTTCTTGATTATATTGGGATTATTTATCAATCCTTACATTTCATATAAGGTAAAATGTATTTCATGGACTTTTCCTACAAGGTAAAATGTATTTCATGGCTTTCCATTATAATATTAATTCATGCTGACAAAATGTGGGAACAATCTCCTGCTTTCATGAAATTCTGCATAAGTTTGTTGTTTGTAGCTGAAGAAATGTGGGAACAATTCCTGCTTTCGTGAAATTCTGCACAAGCTAGTTGCTTGTAGCTGAAGAAAAATTTGGAAATGAGCAAATTCAAACTGTTAATATTTATCATCATATATCACATCGACATTTGTATACAACAGTTCAACTGGGAGACAATTTTAAATGTAACAAAAGTGAATATATCTTCAATCCTTACTCAACCATTTTTGTTTTGTAAGTAGAAGGCTGACAACAAGACAAGAATTACAGCAAAATTCCACCCCAAGTCTAAGACTATGGAATACAATCCCTGAATCAATCAGGCACAGTCCTAATGAAGACAATTTCAAGCAGTACCTTGACTACATCACGCTAAGATCAAGGTATTAGAGAGGCTCCCAGAGGCCCACCAAGACAAAACTTGCTCTTGGTGTGTCTAAATTATGCCCGCATCGACAGTACTACTCAGTTCCACTGAGTCAGTCGATAAAATTGAAGAACAAGAAGAAGAAGAAGAAGTTAGTCCTTGATTTCCTGGTTCTGTTCAGATCAAGCTAGGAAGGGCATAGGGGATAAATAATGTGCAGGAAATTCTATCGGATAACACCTGTGTTGTAAAAACCTCTTCTAATAGATGAAAGGAAAAGAGTCATGATTTAAGTTATCTTGATTTGTTGCATGAAGGAGAATACAAACGAAAATAGTAAAGAGGGTTATTGATGCTTAAGGTTTGCTATAAGCAAAGCTGGGTATGTCAGTTTTATATTTGCTCATATTTCCAGGGGGATAAAGAGAGGAACATGAATCTACCTATTTCTCCGAATTGTGACAAGAAGACTGTTAATATTGCTGCCCTGCAAATTGGTAAGTATTATGTCAATATCGCTGCCCTGCATTATTTGTGTATATGATATACATATTGCTGTCCTTCAAATTGGTGTGCATAGTGTAAATATGGCTGTCATGCAAATTGGTGCTTATATTGTAAACATCCCTGTCCTGAAAATTGGTGGATATTATGTCAATATCGCTGCCCTGCAATATTGGTGTTCATGATATACTTATCGCTGTCCTTCAAATTAGTGTGTATAGTGTAAATATTGCAGACCTAGAAATTGGTACAAATCATGTCATTATTGCCGTCCTGCAAATTGGTGCAAATTTTGTCATTATTGCTGTCCTGCAAATTGTGTCATTATTGCTGTCCTGCAAATTGGTGCAAATTGTGTTTTTATTGCTGACCTGCAAATTGGCGCATAGGGATTGTAATAGAATGAATAGATTAAAGAAAAAAATCCCTGCAAACACAAACACAAGCTATGTGATGTATTTTCTTTTTGTCTAATGAGAAAGAAGGAAAGAGGGAGAGAGAGTGCGCGCGTGTGTATGTGTGTGAGTGTGTGTTTAAGTCTATTTTGGTATCTATATGTGTTTGTATTTATTTCATTTGCAATTGCCTACATTTGATTGCACTTAGACTTTGAGTAAAAACCTTTTCCAAGCAGCTTATCCATATGGAGAAATAACCTTTTTCTATTAATTGCGGGGGAGGGGAAAACTTCTCCGATAGGTCTACACCCTTAGGGGAGACTGGGACAATCCAGCCGAAGCTCCAGTGCAGCGTTGCAGTGCAAAAAATATGATGGTCCTGGTTGGATGAGAACCAAAAACTTTCAGTGTAGAAGTTCCATGTAAAGCTGACTAGTCAACGCATTCCTTGGGATATCAATCTGCTTCATACGACAACACTGCTTTCTTCTTCCTTACAAGCATCTTAGTTAATTATCGAATCTGACTTCTTGTTGAATTCGACCTTGTCGAATCTGGTTCCCGCTGTATCATCCGACATTGTCAGAGACTTTCACCGTTACCGTTTTTCTTTCTCTGATTTCCAGGCTTCATGCAAACTTTTGCTTTGGAGGCATTTGAAGTCTTGTATCAACTCATTGATAAAGAGATGGAACACGGTAATCATCACATCATTCAATAATCATCCAATAACCATCCAATAATCATCCAAGCCTTTGGCTCCTCACACTTGTCCAAATTATCTCCACTCAGCTCTATCCTGTACAGTCTGTTCTCAGCTCCAACTGTTTTTCTCAGACTTTTTAAGTTCCCTCTCAATACATTTTCTCCACCTCCAAGCTGCCAATGGCCTATCCCTATTGACTCCTAGTGGGTTAAAGAGATGGAATGAAGGTAGGGGGGGGGTACATTTACAGAATATGCCTGGCTGGTAGGAGCTACAGTAGACCATACTTGAAAAGAACAGTCTGAAAAGCTTAAAAAAGAACTGATGGCTAGGAAAGGATCGCAATTTGAAGTCAGGGTTTTGTCCCAGAAAGGGAGTGCAGACAACAAAAGACATGACTGATGCATATGATAAAGTCATTAGAAATGTACCCAAACTGCTCTGTCTTCGGATGTTCTATAGAATTTGCATATCGTCGTTGTCCAGGAAAACTGTAGTATGTTAAAGTGGCTACTTTCTAGGAGGAACAAAATAGCATTTTTATTTTGATTGATACAATAACAAACTACATGTTTTAAATGTCAAATAGAGGAAAATGAAAACAGCTATTCCTACAGCACAAAGCTAGTTAGATCGGAAAAGGAAAATGATTGCAGTATTGCGAATAAAATTTAAAAAAATAAAAACTAACACTCTACAGTTTTCCTGGATGGCGACGATAATTGACACTGTATAACCCACATTGATGAAACAGTTTTTTCTTCCCTGCTTTCAAGCTTTACATGTATTCTGTATGCAACACTCTTTCCTTCATTCTTATTGCCTTACAAAGCTCATCACTTTGCTGGTCTTGTAGTTGACAAAAAATCATCAATACTTTGAATTATATTGAAAAAGCCTTGACAAAATCTACCTTCAGACCATAGAAAAGAGAATAAAGTGAATGAAAAAGCTTGAGTAAAAGTTTCCAGCAAGAAGAAGAAGAAGAAGAAGGAGGAGGAGGAGGAGGAGGAGGAGGAAGAAGAAGAGGAGGAGGAGGAGGAAGAAGAAGAAGAAGAAGATTTTAAGTTTATATAGGGACATAATTTAAGGCATTTTTTTTTTGTTAAATTTTTTCAGTTTAAGTTTTTAGTTATGTGTCAACTTAAACCATTAATGTTTATATCTTTCTGCGTGTTGTTTCTCCTGCATCTGCTGGGCTGGCCAGCTGGGGTTATGTTTGTTCCCTGCTACCCGTGGCTCCAATTCATGAACGAGAATGCTGGTAACTGGAATAAGGTAAACAAAAAACGTCTTGTCACTATTGCAGGTGCACGGGGTTGAGTTGAAGGATTCTGGTTGCAGCCAGGAACACTGAGCACCAAAGTATCTTTGTATCGTGATATATGTGTGACAGAAGCGCTTGCTGACCTTTAAATACTTAGTGTTGGCCTACCTTTATGCTTTTGCTGATGCAGATAGGTCAAAGCTTGATGAGTTTAACTAGATTTGTGAAAGCGAAGAAAAAAGGCTGTTGGGGGGGGGGGGGGGTTGTGGGTGGGAGGGGGAGGGAGTGGCATTGCGTAATATTATATTTATTATCTTTCTTAATTAATGATTTCATGATGTCTCTTTCACGCAGCAGTTGACTGCTTCAATTCTCATGTGAACTGGTATAGAGAACAAGCCTTGAGATGTGACATTCTGTACTATAAATGATCTTCTTTCCCCCTTCACTCCAAATTTTTTGGCCATTATTTTTATTCTTTGTTGGACGGCGCTTGCATTATGAATAATTGCTAGATAGGATTTTATCTAGATTTGTTCTGTTAGTGTTAGTTACAGTACACGACCCATTGATCCTCCTGCAGTCACTGTCCAATTAAGAAATACTGGAATCCATATAATTTTCCTTCACCAGAATTGGAGCTCTCTGAAATTTGCTCTCATCAATGAATTTCTAGCGGAGTCAGCTAAACCAAGAATGAGTTTCTCCAATGGGGAGCCTATAAGAGGTAGGGAAATAATTTTTTGTAGTCTTCGTTTCCTTGAATTTCATGTAGTACTCTATACTATTATCATTGATTTGACATATTTGTTTGGTAAAAACAGTGAATCCGAGGACTGAGCTCAGTTGCTTGTTCATTTCATTTGTGACATTAGTGCCCGCTTTGTGGCTGTGAGCTTATCATGGTCACATGCACGGTTAAATTTGTGACATACTGAGTTGTGTAAGCCACGTTGTCCCCAATGCTAATGTCATCTGTGATTGGAGACACTGGTTGACTATTGTAAGGAGTACAGTAATAGAAAGGAAAAAAAAATAACTGGGTTCGATTCTCTCCTTGGACGACTTCCTGTTTTTTTCCTTTCTCTCCATGGCTTTGACTCACCTGAGCACTGTGCCTATACTATTTTCTGTTAATTTTCATCAGTGGAAGATGATACATGTATTCATACTTTGTTTTCTTCATGCAGCCTTTGACACACTCTCTTAGCCCTAACCATCGCATGCCCAAACATTTTAGTTTAAGTAAATCTGATCACAACTAATGTCTTTTGGCATTAATTGAGAAATTTGTTTGTTTATTGGAGGTTTTAGGGCCCCACGACACACGTGGGTCATAGAGGAACCCAGAGGAAAGTAAGATGAAAGATTAGTTAAAAGAGGGAACAGATCAAAACTCAAACAGTAGAGAGATGATTTACACTAAAATATCATCTCTCAAAACACATATCGACACCACCGAGAGATGATTTACAATGACAGAAAATATCATACATCCTTACAAAAATAAGCAATGGCCATCACATATAACAGCTTTATGGTACAGAAAGACCCAAGATCTTTAAACCCCCTTTGTGTACAAAAGTACTCAATATGTTTAAGTTGTGACCCTGCAGTCATGTACCAAAAGGCAAGATTGAAGGGATGAGCATTGAGTAGCAAATGAGACAACAAAAACAGGACATCACAAAAAGGGGGAAAAAAGTAAGACGATAGCTTCAGTGTAAATGAAAAGAAACAGAAGTAGAAGAGCCCACCAGGGACTCCCACCAACCACCCGCTGCCTTTGGAGGGTTTTCACCTCCTGCCGGTCTGCAGGGGACCTATTATATTCCCCGGGTCCCCAAGGGGTTAATTGAGAAAGAAGGTCTAACTCCACTTGTTTAGACTTTGAGTATCTTAGTAATTCTGATACTATGTAAACCTTTGCACTTTGACTTCCAGTAAGCAAGCAGAAGAAGGGGTGGTGGTGGTGGTGCTGCTGCTGTTACAAAAGTGAGAAGCACCTGTTCCGATTGGCTGAGATCAGCACGACCACCGTGTAGCAGCTATTGGAGCGGCCCCACATCCACTTCATCATCTTTCAGCCTCCATTTCCTTTTTGTTTTACTGTTATAATTTAATTCAGTTTCAAGAGGACAGTTGGAAAATACAAATTGAATAAATAAGCAACTTGTTCTTTAATCCTTTGTCTTCAGTTTTTTTGTTCTTGGTTTTTAAAAATACGCTTTTTGTATTCCCAGAAAATTAATTATTATTATATATTGGGAATGCTGGTTGGTTTTCATTGCTTCTTGATCAATATGGGAGTTGATGGTGGCTCTAAAAAAACTGAATCCAAGTTTTTGGACAAATACTCCATGCCTCTTGTCCAATCCAGTTGTCATGTACCACACTTGTAATACATTTTTATACAGCTGTGGAGGTTTTAAAAAGAAAACAGAGTTCAATGATGTGTAATTTGCAGATAGTTTATTTGGAAAGTGGAAGCAGTCACATTGACTGAAGTACAGGACACCCGGAAAGGGTTGATTCTGTAATTATTTTTTTTTCCAGTGGAAGAGCCTTCCTGATAAACTAAACTACACAAACATTTTTATAAGGGGAAAACCGTTTTTCGTAATCTTTTGGACAACATATACAAAAAAATCCAAACGAGGCCCGCTGTATTATGATCCATTTTCTAAGTCAAGTGTTACACTTTGATCGATGTTTAAACAGTTCTTCTTGCAGCTCATAAAGACTTGATTATTTCTTGTTTACTGTTTGGTGGTTTTAGGGCCCCACAACACACGAGGGTCATAGAGGAGCCCATGGGAAAGAAAGATGATAGAATTTAAGAGGGAACAGATCAAACCACTAACAGTAGAGAGATTATTTACACTAAAAGATAAATATAATCTCTAAAAAGGCATCGACATCACCGAGAGATAAAATACAATGACAATAGTATACAATGACAAAAAAAAAAAATCTCTCCTAACAATAATAAGCAATAGCCATCACCCACAACAACATTATGGCACAAGAAGACTCAGGATCTTCAAACCACCTTTGTGCATAGAGAGAAATATTTCTGGTAACTGTTATTTTTAGTTTTCGTTGAACTGTTTCGCATTTTTTTTTTTGGTTTGTTTTTTTTGTTTGAGGGTTAGTTTTACAGTGTTTGAACTGGTTCACTTCTAATTAATAAAAGGAAATTTTGGTTCTTTGATTTTGCCAATACAAATGTAGAGTAGTTAATATGTTTTTTTTTTGTGTGTTTTTTTTTTACAATTTTTGTTGTCAAGGTGTGTGTTTGTGTGTGTGTGTGTGTGTGTGTGTGTATGTGTGTGTGTGGGGGGGGGGGGGGGGGTTCTTATTTGTTCTTTTTTTGTCAAGCCCCCTTTCAGAGACCAAATTTGGTTTAGCATACTAAAAAAAAAAAATTAACATGCAAAGTGGTGTCATTTTTTTATATAGCACGATGTTTGAAAAAAAAAAAAAGAAAGCGTCATGGCAAATTGAAGGCATCCTGTAACATTCCAATGGATTTACAAAGCTTAAACATTATTTTACATCTTTGAGTATATATGCCAACTTAATACAGGAGTGCTCAAACACAGGCACACACACGAATGCACACTCACGCATGCACATGAATACACACACACACACACACGCACGCACACAATCACTCTTACACACACACACACACACACACACTCTCTCTCTCTCTCTCACACACACACACACACATACATACACACACACACTCTCTCACTCACTCTCTCTCTGTCACACAAACACGCACACACACACACTCTCTCTCTCTCTCGTTTGCTCAACCGCTCTATATAATCGGAAAGTAACTTTTGAAAATATTGACCTACAGGCCTAATAGAGATGGCAGCTATTGATAACAATGATGACAATCGTAGAAAGGCGATGATGATGGTGATGATGATGGTGACGATGGCGATGATGACGACAATGGTGATGACGACGACGACAAAGATGATGATGGGGATAGTGGTGACGAGAATGAGGATGATGATTGTGATATATTTATTAACTTTCAGGACCTCACACATTTTTCGATTAAATACACATAATATTATAATTATAATATAATATTTACAAAATGTACACATTTTCCTGTCACGGAAATGGCAAATCCAGATCTTCATGTGATTTAAATACGGTTTGCTTACTTATAAATGAGTCCTATGGATAATGCCTTACAAAATAAAAACTGAATACTCTCTCACGATGTAATGAAAATATAACTGCATGATTTTTTTTTTAAAGAAAGAAAAGAAAAGGTAATATCTTTCCAGGTGAAATGGCAATGCCAGATATTTCTTTGTGAATTTTTAAAATATTATTATTGAAAACTTGACTGGAAATGATAGGGGTTGGCGGAGGAAGAGGAAAATCACAAAGGGGAATTAACATAATATAAGTAAATCGGAGAAAATGGTGGTTCGGTGGGGGCTAGGGAGGGGCGGAGGTCGCTAACTGGTAGCGTGGCATAGTGAAAGAAAATTGATTTCAAATCCTCTGATTGACCTGCCGTCAGCCAAAGGTTTATGGTGCCACGTGTTGCACTTAATATGTATTTTTTTTCTTCTTATGGTCCTTTTTCTGATGAAGACTTACTGTGGGAATGAATTGTTTATATGTACTTACTGGTTGAATCTAGAAAAGACAGTCGGGACAATGTTCCACCTGCAGAACGCAGCAGCAGAAAGGGAACTGGTGGTCGAAATCG